>JAZHYW010002179.1:0-56149 GCA_037355805.1 Ixodes ricinus
TATGCATTAAGCATAAAAGGAAAAGGCGACTATACTAAACACAAATACACAACATCGAGTCCAAATGTGAAGTGTTGCAACCCCAAGGTTGCATAGGTGTAACCTACACTAAGAAAAATAAAATATATAAACAAAAAATATTAAAAAAATAATAAAAATTAATATACAGGCCATACATCGATGCCCAGTCGAATATCATGTCAGAAAGTGATTCTTCTGAGAGCCTTTTTAACTGCTCGCAGCGAAGTAAGAGAAAGAAGCTCAGGCGGCAGATGAGAAAAAATTTGCGGAACATAATATGCGCGCGTACTTTCGCCATAGCGAGTATGAACACGGGGAATTTCAAAAGGCTGCACGTGACGCAGGACACGAGAAGGTGAACTAACTACTTTAAAATCGTTGCTCCAGAAATGCCGCAATGCAACAGTTTGAACGTACAGCGTTTGACAGTTAGGAAGCTCAAGAAGATCGAAAAGGGTGGTGTCTTCAGGCACATGTAGCTTGTAAGAAACACTCTTGAGAATTGCTTTCAGGAGGGAGTCTATTCTCATTTTCCAGAAAGCTGAACAATTCCCAAAAACAGTGATGCCATAACGGAGGACGCTATATGCAAGGGCATGTGCTATTGATTTTCGAATGGAAAGTGGCATAAAGCATTTAGACCTATACAATAGACAGCTGGCGCTTCTTAGTTTTTTGCATATATAAGGTATATGAACATGCCATTTCAAGCTACTATCAAAAAATATTCCAAGGTACTTAACATTATCAGCATATTCTAAAGGGACGCAGTTGCACTGAGTGCAAGCTGATGAGTGCAAAACAAATGGAAAATCAAGCCTGACTATTTTGAGTGGGTTGTGGAAGCATACCAGTTTAGTTTTTTTTACATTTACCGAGATAAGGTTTCTCTCAAACCAGTTCATTAGCGCAGTTGCATGACATTGCAATTGGCGGATAGAGTCTAAGTAATTAATGTGTTGCGACATGATTAGTGTGTCGTCTGCATACTGGTATATTTTACATCCTGGTACAGATTCGTTGATGTCGTTGACAAAAATATTGAATAAAAGGGGTGATAGAATCGAACCCTGCGGCACACCTGCTTTTAGTGTAGTTCGAGAGCTTTGGATACCACCGGCAGACACCACCTGAGAGCGATTACCAAGATAATTTTCAAAAAAGGAAAAAAAGAGCCCCGGAAGCCTATACTGTATAGTTTTTTCAAAAGTAACATGTGACTGACAGTGTCAAATGCTTTGGACAGATCTAAGAACAGAGTTGAGGTGACAAGGTTATGATCGAAAGCAGAGTAAAGTTTGTCAGCGAAATCTTCAAGCAGTAGTTGTGTGCCCTTCCCCTGCACAAATCCAAATTGTGTAGGTGACAGTACGTTAAATTTGTCTATAAAAGATGTCATTATACGATATATATGTTTTTCAAGTATCTGCGCGATGATCGGCAGTATAGAAATAGGTCGATAATTTTCGATATTATTTTTGGCACCACCTTTGTATAAAGGACGCACTATTGACGTTTTGAGGTCGTCAGGGATGAATTTAGCTTCAATAAAGTTGTTCAACATACAAAGAAGTACCGCTTTGAGACTGCCATAGTTTCTTCGGAGGTCAGAGAGACGAATCCCATCAATCCCGGGTGGCTTGCTTGGCTTAAAACTGAATAATATGGAGAACAGATCACTTTCTTGAAGTGGCGAAAGGAAGGCGGAGGAGGTGACGACATTATCAATATGAGTTGACGAATCTCTCGCCTGACCAGAAAAAGTTGCAAAGAAGGCATTGAAATTCTCCACAACAGTGCGTAAGTCATTGCCAAAATTTTGCTTTAGTGTATCGTCAATAGAATGATGAACGTTGTGACCACGAAACTCATTAACTAGGGACCAAGTTTTTCGTGCGTCCGAACGATATTCTGTAAATTTTTTTTGATAATAGTTGCGCTTTGCCGATCGGATCATTGCGTTTAGTTTATTTCGGCAGGATTTGAAATCTGACTTCAATTGCACATTGCTGGGCGAGCGACGGCACCGTGACCATAACATATTCTTATCTTTTATAGCTGCCAGAATATTAGCATTTAACCATAAGAGATCCGGGTTACGCTTCTTTATGTAGATTACTTTCTCAGATGCTCTATAGAACTGACTAAACACAAGAATGAACTTTTGGTATATGTCACTGTAGCTGACGGACTCCAAAATTTGTTCCAGTCAAAAGTTGAAACTAACTGGTCAAATAAACTGTTGTCTATACGTTTTACTTGAATATGATTCGATGATTTTTGCAATGATAACGGATCATTGGAACAATGGCATGCCACAAAGTAGTGGTCGGCAAGCTTTTCCGTAACAATTGCCGATTTAATGATGGACGCAGATGTTCTAATGTTTATGTGGTCGATGCAGGAGGAAACTAGCTTGTCTAAAAGAAGTTCTTCGCGCGTTGGATCATTAATGGTGCATTCAATCCCATATGTTGCCAGAATGTTTAAATAATTGCACACTGTAGATTTCGCAGACCTTAAGATGTCAATATTAAAATCTCCAACAATACACAACTGGTCGTGCAAACTGAGATCGCTTACATGCGCTTCGAATTCTTCCAAAAAGGACCCTACGTTCGTGGAAGGCGGTCTATAAATAGCCAATAAAAAAATCGAAGTAGTCGCACTTCCGAGGGAAAGGGCGACACACTCAGCGTGACTAAACGTCAAAGAAATCTGTGAAACGGACCATTTTTTGTTCACGAACACCGCGATACCACCTCCGTGACCTGAACAACGCGTGTAGAATGTTACTGCGTATCCTGGCAAGGAAAATTGATCTGTATCTACAGAAGAAATGCTTATTTCTGTTAAGATAAAAGCGTCTATTATTGAACTAATATCCCTTGCAATAATCTGAAATTCGTTCCAGTGCCTGCGTATACTCCTAATATTTACATGCAAAACGGAAAAAGAGTGATCATGACTTGCTTCAAAAAAATTGCAGAGAGATGAAAAATTTGAATGGCGAACGAAGTTGGTCATGGAGTTAAATAATCTTTTCGATGTCTATCAGATGGTTAACTCGAATGGGCACACAGCCTTCCGCTTTCTTTGCGTAGATCTTGGCTCGGGAAACCCATACGAATTTATAGCCCCGCTCCTTGCCCCTCTGTCTTGCCTGCCAAAACAGCTCTTTGTTAGCTCGCGTCAGGTTGTCATTCAAGTACAGTTTGGGAAAAGAACCATCCTGAGTGAGCGAGCGGAGAGCTCCACGTGCTCCCATCCATGACTCCTTCATGCTGACAGATGTAAAGCGGATCAGAATCGGCGGTGTTTTTTCACGTTTGACAGGCAGGCGGTGGATAGCAAGGATGTGGGCTTTGTCGAATTGGGAGATTTTAAGGCGCTCGGCTAGATTTGTCGCAAAGGACATGAGATCTTCGCCAGGTGAAACCGCCAGACCATGCACTTCCAGGTTCGCAAGACGACTGTGTTGCTCGTTGTCATTAAGCGCTCCACGAATCTCCTGGAGTTCGTTCGCTTGTTGCTGCACGGTTGACTTCAGCTGCGACACTTCATCTTGGAGAGCCTTGCCTTTTTGTTCATTGGTTGTTGCCAGCTTTAGAATGCGGTCGTAATCAGCTGACAAGAAGTCCATTGACTGTTGAATGCCGTTTACAGTCTCTTTCAGGCTTTCGACTAGTGGCTTCAAAGATAGAAGCTCGTTGAGTTGCAGCGAGAGGGACTGGAGGGAGTCTACGCTTCCTTTCAGGGTGAGCAGTTCTTCCAGCTTCTTGTTCATATCAGCCAGCTGAGAAGACAGGAGCTCAGCGTTTTGCGACATTTCCATCGCCCCGGCAGATGACCCAGTTTGGCTATCTTTCAAACGACATGCCCGGCATCTCCACTTGTCACGCTTAGCTTGGCCCATGGTGGTGAAAGTTTTCTCGGCGATCCCGGAACAGCTCTGGCCCAGATGGTAGTCGCTATTGCAGTCTGAGCACGACATGTGCCGGCCATCGGTTTCTATTGCCTTGCTACATGCTACGCATTCGATGGTTGGGGCCATTGCTGAACCAGCAGGAGGATGGAAAGTTGGCAAAGGTCGTGTATTGTCGCCAGGCGGTCGAATATCACAGCGAAGTACAGACCTAAGCCAAATGTGCAGGTATCCAATCAGTTCTAATGGAAAGCTCTGCGCCCGACAGCACGACAGAACAGAAGGTGCAGAAGAGGGGAAGCTGTTGGTCTGAGTTAATCGTGCCGGCGAAGGCCAAGGTCCGAATCAGGCCGCACCGCAGAAGACCGGAGGGAGCGATAGGTCCACACGATACCTGAGTATGGTTGGTCGGGCAGTCGTGTTATGGGCGTCCATCATAGTGGCCAGGCCTAGCGGTGATGGAAGTCCGCGGCCAGCTCCTCTGTGTGAAGGATTCCGGTTGAAGTTGTCACGAGGAGGTCCGCTCGAGTCCTGGCATTAAGACTTCGGAGCCTGAGCAACGTCGGATCGAAGTACTGCCCTTTTTTGACGAAATTCTGGGAGGGTATAAGAGCGACCGTTCAACAGCGGGAACTTCGTCGTCGTTTCTTTTATTTAATTTTATTTTATTTTTTTTTTATTTTATTTTTAATTTATTTTATTTTTAATAATAATAATAATAATAATAATAATAATAATAATAATAATAATAATAATGTTTAGTTTGTGTGCCCCAAAACAAGCAGCAAGTCTTCACTTAAATGCCAAAACAATCAATGCAAAAAAAGAAGAAAAAAAGAGCGAGAGCAAAACATGGAAGAGGAAAGGTCATAACATAAATACACCCCGCCAACAAGGTGACGCGAATAGCATAACAAGTGTGAGAGGGTGGAAATCAATAGCCGCGCCGTCCGTTGTCGCACCCTCAGTTTGACGTCAGGGTGGAGGATAAGCGGGCCTTGTCAGTAAGTATCCATAGTCCGTCGTTCACCCCTAAGCTAAGAGGAATAGGGGGTGTAGTACTTAACACCCATTGTCCCACATATAGCACCCCAAAAACTACAATTCGACGTTCTGTCCACTGATGTCGAACTCACGGTACCAACTTTCACGAGCGGTTTGATAGTCGAGCGATACAACTTGTTAAGATAGCTCATGTGCGCATCACAAACTACAGGAAGACACTCAAGGTTTTGTTGGCCCTTCTGCAAAACCTCAGTATATATATATATTTTTTTGGTTGTCTTTGATACGTATACATTAGCTATTTAGTAAGTCGTAAAACGCGGCTATCGAGCCGCTCACAAAAAAAAAAAAACAAAAAAAAACCGATATCATTAGTTTGACCTTGGTGGATTGAACGTCGAAATGTAGTTTTGGGGTGTTATATGGAACAAGGGGTGTAAGTTCTACACCCCCTATGCGCTCCCCGGACAGGCAACCGCCTCCTTGATTACCGACCCCGATCTCTGCTCGTTCTATCTACATGCATCGTGATTGATTCTTCGACATTCTTATCGGCAAATGCTGCAATCCGATTCGCTGTCGAGTGATAATGAGGTGCTCAGGACTCAGCACGCTATTTAGGCTGTCGGTAAATACACTCTAATAAACGCCCGTGCGTCTACTTTCCCGCACAACACTCGGAGAGAGCCAATCTGCGCAACTTACGGAAGCAGCTCAGCGAATGACGATGCAGAATTATATGTTTAGACGGATAAACGCAGTCTGAGATGTGACATCAAGCAATGCAAGCGTGACGTTTTGCATTGCTTAATGTCACAACTCTTGACTGCGTGTTTTGGTCTAAACATATGTTTCGGCATCGTCATGCGCTGAGCTGCCTCCGTAAGCTGCGGTGATTGGCTCTCCGTGTGTTGTGCGGAGAAGTAGACGCACGGGCTTTTCTTAGAGTGCATAGCATAACTTTTGTAGGTAAGTTATAAGTTAGATGCAGGCATTCAGAGGGTAGGTATTTTCAAGGTCATATTCATCCTTCTATTTGTTCTTTACGGCAATTTTCGATCCTTCGGTCACGTGCATTGTCCGATGTGAAGAGCAGCCGGCCGACTGGTTCCACCAGATTACCTCGAAATTCAGCGGCGCCTGTGGGGAGGGGAAGAATGTCGGTGGGGAAGTTATCAGGCCCAACGCGCAGCACATCGACGAACAGAGCGAATCGCACCCATGGAAGGGCCCGGCGAGCATTGCGATTCCGCACGGAGTGATGCATAGCCGCATGCGGCCAGGGCAGCGGCAGATGACCCATTTACTTGCCTCACGTTACGGTCGACCGCCCGCTTGGCCCATGCCCTCCCTCTCTCGCGTTCTGGCACGCGCCGAACAACAAGACGTAACTGTGCCGACGCGCACCGCTGACCGCCCGCACTCGCTTGCACGGAACACGCGGGGCTGTCTCCAAATTTTCCGGACATCCGCATCTATGGTCTTATTGTTCCGGACGTCCGTGCGTCAACTCATTTTTGCCGACGTCACGTCGTGGTGGCGCCAAATACTTCACGTGGTATTCACTGGACGCCATGTTTGAGTTGACTGCTCACAGCGCATGCTCGGGATGAGATCTTATTTATGGTCTCCCCAAGAAGACAATCTTGGCGGTGTGCAATGTGCGTGTTGGAGGCGTTGTGGAAGTTTGCCGTCAGCACGTCCTCAGCAGCAGCGAGCTCAGCTATGGCCCTGGAGTTCTCCCTCGCCTCCTCTCCAGGTTTTTCTCTGTTAAAGTGGAAAGAGTGGAAGGCTTTGTGGGAGGAGCTTGTCTCGCGTGCTTAATTTGTCGCCGACTACAGGCCCGTTCACACACTTGCGTTTGCGTAGGACCGAGCTCGATCTCTTACGAGGAGAGGACACGCTGGCGCCATCTATGAGGTGACCGTGGAACTGAATTTCACGAGAGCGAAAGGTATGCGGTATTCGCCAGATCAAATTTCCGTACTCTCTATGAGAAACGGTCGTTTCATAAACTTGCCGAAGGCTTTTCGAGCCAATAAAGAGAATTAATGATGCGTGAAAAAACTTAGCAAAGATACGCGAAGCGCAAGTACTCCAGGGTTACCCGACAGATGGCGCCAGTGTGCTCTCACGTCGTAGATCACGAGAGGTTTTAACGCTCTCGGTCGTAAGCAGTCGCAAGTAGGGCTGTCGCGAGCCTGCCGAGGGTCGATTTCGACAAGGTTCCACTCTTGCGAACTTAGAGCGTAAAATTCGACTAAAACTCAACTTGCATGGATTGTTGTTTTTGTTTGTTTATTGTTATGCGCATGTGCGAAAAAAAAAAAGGAGTTGACGCCACCCGGAGAAGGAAAAAAGGCACTATATTATTGGATATATTGTTTTACATTATCAAACTTGCTCAGTCGTTAAAAGTCCATACGTTTGCTTTTACAGCGTGTAAACATGTAGTTGTATTCCATTTATTAACTACAAAGTAAACATTACTATAACTTTTTTGGTCAAAATTTGAAATTTTGAAAAGAACTCCCACAACACCGCCCACAAGTCGAACTTGATCAGATTTCGCTAATAGGTCGAAGGTTCGCCGATTTAGTCGAACTCGAGGTTCAACGTCGAGCCTCGAGTTTGACGCAACTTTTCGCGATATCCCTAGTCACAAGCAAGTCTGTGATCTAGCCTTATAGAGGGAACCTACACACACACACGCACACACACACACACATTTCCGTTTGACTGTGATCGAGGGCGCTCCGTTTCTTTAACCGCTACCTACTCCTATTCCCGTTGCCACCTCAAGAACCGTAGTGTGAAAATGTCCAGCTCCTCGCGGGGCACCCCTTTATGCGGAGAATGTAGGCACATTTTAGATTAGATATACGCTATCTTATCAAGAGGTAGTACGTTTCAAACGCTAAAAGCATCGCTTCTCCCTCCAGCAACCAAATCTTCTACGAACTATGCTTCGCGCGGCGTATAAACATAAACAAATGCGCACTGCGCATGCGCTGTGTTGTGCTGTGGCGAGGAGGAAAAATGGACGGAAAGGCAGAGACGCCTGCCGACGATCAATGCCCTCACCATCTCCTCGCAGCTCGCATTGCAAACGCGGCCGATAAACCACGTGACCCCGGTCGTGCGGTAGTCACTTATACCATTGGCAGAATTATTTGAAGCCCACGGTGTGAGAATAATGCGTAATACATTACAAAAATAGATACGCGGGTCGGAGGTGTTACTGAGAGTACCGATAGGTGGCGCCAGTGTGTCAGCTCGTCTGGTTCCCGCAAATGCAAAATTTCGTTTCAGACGCGAAGCATGCGACCGGGACCGATGCTGATTTCGCGTCTGCAACTAGATCTAAATTTCCCACGTAATAATTAATGAGTTCAATGAATTGTACATTTGTAGAAATCGTGATGGTCACCGCCACGCACCGCCGCGTCTCCTACGGGAGTGACGATCGCTTCCCGCAATATACTTGGGCATCATTGGGATACTCTGCTCTAGCAAACGAAACATATAGTTACTCTAACGTCCCCCGCCACTGTCTACTGAAGTCTCCAGTTTGTTCGCGGTAAGGGTTGGCCAATCGAGTCTGGCCCCTACAAGGCTGACCCTCTCATGAACTCGAGGATTCGGCGAAGCCATGGCGAGGGGTCATCGCTGTCCGCTCGTGACCAGTACCATTCAAAGTGGGCACAGACGCAAACCTTGAAGGGCCACTGACAGGGTGCTTATGCTCGCCGAGGTTTTTAGTTGTACATGACATATGAGAGCCCAACTACCCAAAACACAATTTGCGACTCGAAATTCGGTTTCTTTCCGCCCGAAAACCGCCGATCAAGAACTGGCCGGTTCGAGTCTCGCTCACTCTCTTTTCCGTGGTCACGGGCCGTTTTCGAAGTTATCGATGCGACTACCAAATTTAATGAAAGTCGTTGGTCACTGAAGCACACACTCAATATTAAAAATAGAAAAAAATATGAAACCCATTTTTTGTGGCTTCTAAAAGCTGCAAATACGTTGATTGAAAAAAAAGTTCCACAGAGAACCGGAAGCATTCTGTGCGTGCGTCGTTTCGCGTATCGTGGGACTCGCGGGGACGGCGATGGCAGCGGACGACGGGCGCAGGACCTCTACTTCAGAACTGTCGTTCGCGGTACCGGCGAATTCTGTCTGCCTTTAAAGAAATTTGGGACTGATCAAAAGAATTGGTATTCATCCCGTACGACACGCCCGACCACCAAGCCGATTTGCACGAAGACGTCGCCGAGCCGTCGCTCCTTCTCGTGGCTGAAGACATCGCTCGCGCAAACTTCAAGCACGACGCGTCTACTTCGAGTTGAATATGCACGCGTACGATTTCTTTACTAGGTGCGAATGTCGCTAATGCGTGGTGCTTCCCAACTGCGACCAGGGAGTGCTTTTGCTGGAGGAAAATCGGCAGCAAACTTTCCAACCTGAGTTTGCCGGCTGAAGTATTACTAGAGAAAGAGATCCCCTATCACGTGATCCCCCCGTAGCTCCAGTGGGTACGACGTCACTTCACACGCGGCGGGACCGGGTTCGATCCCCGATGATGGCACTTTTTCTTTCAAGCATTTTTCGATGTTTGCCTTCCTTTCTTTTACGATTATCACTGAAGAAACAAATCGAAAGTAACAAACAAATGTTGTGAACGAAACGTCGCTGAATTAAATGGGGATGGGATTTCCTTTTTTGACACCTGCAGACTCAATGCAGTCACTTTCCACAAGATGCAAGGCATATAAATCAGGTAGTGTCCGCTTTCCGAGGTGTTCGTCTAAATGTTCTACAGGAATTGCAGCCAGCCATTGGTCCCGATCCGGTTGATATTTCGGAAACTCCGTCGCACGGTTCACTTTTTTCGGACGCAGGACGTGTGAGCCAGCTCTTCGCAACATCTTGGGTGTATTCTTTTCGGAGCCATCATGAAAATTAACCACGGGCACTCACTACTCATCTCCAACTCCTCAATGTACAAAACAACTCATCTTGGAGTACAGAACAGCGAGCGGAACAAACATAACTGCAAAAGAATCGCAAACGGACAGTGCCGCTATTGCCGCATATGTCGCCTGCTACGCAAGGGAAAAAAAAGAGAGAAAAAAGCGCACGGTCGGGTGTAGCCGCATGACTTCTGCCACTCCCGCTATCCTCTCCACTTCTCCGTTTCGGTTTTGGTTTCGCGCAGTTGCGTTTTTTGGCTTTTATTGGCAAACGCTACTCTGTTTCCGCAATCTTCATTGGGTGAGTCCTCCGACACCTTAATAAAAGCGCCTGGCAAAAAGCGAAAAAAAAACCTTGCGGCGAGGACCCATGCCTCGCAGAATGGTCGCTCGAGCAAGCGCGCTGCGCCTAGGGATGTCGCGAACCCGCCCGAGAATTCGAGTTCGTACGACTTGTTCTAACTCGTTTCGGCAGAAGTTCGAGCGGGGTTCGACCTTTAGCGCTACGGATGCGTGGAAATTGATGACGAGCTTTCGACAGCCGCGTGGCGGGGAGGGGGTGCCCTTATATTTAGCGAGCTTATTGTGTCATAGTGTATTAAACGAATGAAGTAAAAGTACAAAGTTACAAGTTGGCTTGTGATGAGGCTCTCTAAGCCACCGTTTTGCCGTCCAGCGTTTCCGGAAATCACTCTAACTTTTGGACGAGATAAGAGGCCCGTTCACGCGCGTTTGTAGTATGCGAGCTGCACCTCTCACCGAGCTCCCTCTTACGGGGCGGGGGGGGGGGCGGAAAATAACATCCGAATTGTTAAAAAGTGACAAGTCAGGCAACACTGTTGAAAATGTCAGCCGATGGTCGCCACTTTCGCGGGAGTTCCGAGGGTTACCGCCGCATCAAGTCGGAACCTCAAGTTCGACAAAAGGTTCTGCGGCGGCAGGCGCATTGATCCCCGAAGCGGCGGACCGAGGCCACGAGACCCGGCGGGAGACAATGGTAGCGCCGTTGTCAGCCCCATCGGCGTTTGCTTCCCATGCCGTTCTTCCGAAGACGGGCTGGTGGCGCTCCCGAAGATGTCGGCGCGGGCGTTCGCATACCACTGTCGGACACAGCGGGAAGGTCACTTGACGCCGCTCGGTTGTTGCCGCCGCGTGTTATACGGGATTAAGGCGGAGAGACGGGCACCCTGGGAGAGGGCTATGTCACAGCACGGAAAGGATAACAACGCCAAGGGAGAACAAACAATTGTAGCAGCTTGGTGTACCAGCACCGGTTTCGCTTCGTTGCTTCTGAGTGCCACTGAATAAAGCGCCGTTCCGCACACCTGCAGCCGGGTATACGACCGAGAGAGACAAGACCGGCCTTTAAGCCTTTTGCGACGGCGTAGGACCCGCTCCACGCAGCAGCGCGTCCGGTGTCGCACGCCGTCGCAGAGAGCCGCCTAAGCCCTACGGCCCGCCTCTCTGGGTCCCTGCTCACGGTTGCAGGTGCTGCTAAGCAACGCCTGAAAGGCTGCTTCACCTGCTGACTGCTCATTCGACCGGGTGCATTACTGGCACTTGTAGCGCGGTGCGAGGCCGAAATAACACACTGGCGCCACCCTGTCGGGTAGCCGTGCAACGCTCGCGATTTCTGTATAAATTTTTGTTTTTTCGCGCATCGATCTTTTTATAAGTTTCTGCAAAAAAAAGAAAAAAAAACGTTTGAAAATGTTTTAAACGACAGTTTCTTATATATAGTGCGTACAATGGATCTAGAAAACACTGCAAAGCCTAGTAGTGAAACGCTGCAGTTCCGAGGCCAGCTCATGGACTGGCGCCAGCGTACCAGCGTGTTTCTCTCGTCTGCGAGATATCGCGAGAGGTTGTAATGGAATCGGTGCGTATGCAGTCGCAAGTGTGTTAATCACTGCGCTTGGAAGCGGTGGTTCTCCGGCACGGATGTGTCGGGGATTCCTTGAAAAACTCGCCAAAAGTAATGGGAGACACCACCTAAGCGGGAAGGGGGAAAAGGGGGGGGGGGAGGTGAAAAGCTGAAAATAATCAATCAATCAGCCAATCCAATTTTATTTACATCATCAGGGTATATGATGTGGACCCAGGCAAATAAAACAACCTATATAGCTCGTTTTTCACCTCAAGGAAACGTGAAATTTTGCGCATTGTTCACGCCTCCGAGCGAAGTAGTTTTTGCCCAGGATTTGGTTGACAAAGGATAGAAAACGTGCTTTTGTCGTTTTGAAACATGTACGTCTTGATAAGGTTACGTATGTAATCTCGAGTTGCGCCTGAATATCTTAGTGACTGTACATGAGTGAAATTAATAATGCTCCGCGAAGAGCCGGACTGTCTTTGCTACGGATGCTTTGAAGAAAACGAGTATAATTGCTGGCGTGTAAAGACCTCCTTTAGCTTCGTAGACAGGAAGAGCGGGAGGCATCGTGTTAAAAATGATGAATGCACGGATAGGAGGTAATTGCTGTACCCTTTATAACGGCCGGTGGCTTGTGCCACCGAGCCAGAGTCGATAAAAACAGTTTTTTTATTTTTTATTTTTTAGGGGGGGGGGGGGGGGGGGGGGGGTTGAGGGTTGGAGCGGGGACTTCGCGGGCCCACAGGGTCTGCAGGTCGCTCAGTGAGTCCAGCGGGTGCCACTTCAGAACCCGCTGCTTTAAGAATTATCCGCACTCTACCACGATTATCTTGTGAGCGCCGCCCTTTGGCGCTTAGTGCGTGAGCAGGCCGCAAATGGCGACAGTTACAATTCGGAAATGCGACTGTCACGAGGCTTCAGAGGTGTCCGGAAAGCTTGCGGGCGATGTTGCGTCGCTGTGTCGCGGAGTTTCAGCGTTTCTGGAGAGCGGAAAAGCGTTTCCCTCCATTCCAAGAGAAGTTTCAGGTAACTGGCAACCATGATTCTAAGCTCCAAGGTGGCTGCAGTGTCGCTATTTGATAGCTTGTTTGGTGGCTCTAGTTGCTTCTGTTTGTCTGTTGTCTCTTCGGGCTGTTATCGTTTCCAGTGCCAATCCGTGCGTCTATACATGGTATTCAGGTGGTAGACTATGAACGAGCAATGGCGGAACTTCCTGTGACCTAGAATACTTCCGGTTGACCAGCTTCTTGTGTATGTTTCAATGAGCAAGAATAAGCAGACGTCTTTAAGTTTTCTCAACGCAAAAAAAAAAAAAGTTGGAAATTGGACGTATATGAGATAGGTCGGTGTGTGTTTCTGGACCTTATACATACGGCGCCAAGAAAAAGCATGCCGCATCCCGGTTTATCTGGCCTCTGTGGCGACCACCTGACGGGTCAGTGGAGCTTGTGTATACGTGAGACATTCAACGAAGTTAGACGCCCCGAATCAACCGAGGCATGCAGAGGCATGTAATTGTCTCGTGTTTTTGTGCACGGGAGAGCGTGCGTGACAACAGCATCGCTTCATCAGCTGTGCGGCGTCACCGTGAGTGTTGGAACTGGCCAAAGCGAAACTACGTTACGCCTGTCGGACGTAGTTGAAGGAGGGTGCGAGGGATTGTGCAACTCGTGCTCGATCGTGCCCGGAAAAAAGCGAGCGGTGCTTTTTCGACGACGAGTAGAGATATCGTGATTAAGACAAAGCCGTGATTGCGCCGCTCGTTCCCCGCAAAAATCAAGCGGCTTGTTTTCGACGGCAAGTGGAGATATCGTGATTGTTGAGACAACGTGTCGACCTAATGCGGTGATCCCGTGAATGATTATTCACGTGGATACAGGGGAAGACGTAAACGTCAGAAACTCCCTTACAAAAAGAAAATTTAAACGAGTTTCAATTGAGTTATTCAATTGAATAGAAACTCATTGAAACTCATTGATCATTTTGTAAGGGTCTTTTAGATGCTAGAACCAAGGCGATAAGGTAAGAAAACTAGTTTCGCGTCCGACACGTTACGATCACGCGACACTCCTGGGGACATATATCGCATTTGTTTGAACTGCTCTGTTTTGGGCCAGACACAGAAGCGCTGCTGTGTTTCGTGGGCGAGTAATAAAGTCGAAAATGAGGTTGGTATCATTGGTTTCTGTTTCACGTCTTGCTTTGATCGTTGCCACGAACAGACACTTGACTGCAATGATCAGTTGGGTAATTATTTAAAATTTGTTAATTGATGAAGATAGACATATTGTTCCAATTAGAAACTTGCTCAGCGTCTTCGAAAACCACTAAATCAACTCTTTTAGAAGGATAAAACGCAGGGGCAGTATATTACGGCGTTCCGTAAAAACGCTCATATTTGGACGCGTTTCTAGGTTTCGGTTTCTTATCGGAGCGCATCTCTGCGCCCGCGGTCCTGCTCCCCAGTGGCTGAGACGCGCAACACGCGTGCGCCCAATTTCCCTCCATGCTACAGGGGAGGCGAGGGATGGCTTCGCGCCGCGACCGCCGGAGAGCAGGACCGCGGGCGCAAAGATGCGCTCCGATAAGAAAGCGAAGCCTAGAAACGCGTCCAAACTGAGCGCTTTTTAGAACGCCGTAAAATGACTTCTGGTCCTTCTAAAAAGAGTTGATTTAGTGGCTTTCGATGACGATGAGCAAGCTTCTAATTGGAACCATATGCCTATTTTCATGTAATAAAAAAGTTAATTAACGAATTTAAATTAATCAGCCTACTGATCGTTACGATTAACCCCCATACTCTGTCCCAGTGCCGTATAACCCGCCTGCACAACCGTCCGTTAAGTGCAACGCCCCGCGATTTGTAATGACTGAACAGCGTTACTTTGGATACGACACGACGCGTTCCGTCTACTGTCCGCAGTCTATCTATCTATCTATATATCTATCTATATATCTATCTAAAGGCGATCCTAACTTCTTACGCCGCGGGTCGATAAATAGCTAAAAACGTACACGGCGCAGGAGGTTGCGGAACCCGTTGACCTCTCTCAGTCAACTGCAAGCAGACGCGCCAACTACGGAAGAGCTATGAAGGCAGTCATTCAAGGCACTCTAAACACCTGTTTATATCTTTACCATCGCTGCGCGTTCCATGCACGAGGGCTCATTTCCGCTCTCGTGAGGCTCAGCACTGCCCCTAGCTCACCCTCTCCCGCGCATCGGAGAGGAATGCGTCTGCTAGCGTGCTCACCCTCGCGAGGCGGAATGAGCCCTCATGCATGGTGCACGCGCGCACCGGTGGCAACTGACGAGCGCTGTGAAGGCGCGTCCTATGGTAACAATTCGACAAACAGCCGTTTGAACACCGTGCGGTGTGGGGTAACAGAACATTTGGCTCGTCCGCATAGTCCACAAGACATGCATACGGCAAAACGCTGAAATTTTAGAGTGTATATGTCGACGTATGGAACCTCGCGTGCCCTTCTCGCTCTTCCTAGGTGACATTCCATCAACGCGCGTGCTGAGATTCGGGATGTTGCAATCTAATGGGATAGATAAGAGAAAACTTGTTTTGATGTAACCAAATATTGAGAATCAGCCTCAAAAGTGCAGCTGTGACGTATAAGCTACGACGCGTGCCATTTCCACAACTGTAACGGAACGAGTATACTTTCTCGCACACGGAACTTGTAATGGAACGCGTTCGCAAAAATTAGAGGAACGTAGGATACGAGCTTCCGTTCCTCTTTTGAGGAACGTGGGCTTCACTGCTCTGTCATACCCCTGACCGTATAACTCACTATATATATATATATATATATATATATATATATATATATATATATATATATATATATCAGTGTGTCGAACCGAAAAAAATACGGGTTCGGTTACGGTTCAGGTTCAGGTAAATTTATTTTGTTCCGGTTCAGTTCCGGTTCGATTAATTCGATCCGCGAACCGGTTCGCGAACCGGTTGGGGCGCTGAACCGGTTCGCGAACCGGTTCGGAAATTATAAATGACAAATTGCAACATCAAAATAACAAAATCAAAATAACATCAAAATAACAACATCAAAATAAAAAAAAAAATTGCAACATCACGTTCTAGAAACGTGTTATGAAATGAGCACACAGCAGCATTTAGGATTTACGAGATTGTAGGAAAATGAAATCCCGTGACGCGATTTTTTTTTTTTTGCACAGCCTTCCAATTCTCTTTCTTCCGTGCAAGCCGCGACCAGCGCAATACTGGTTCCTATGTCAAGATTCATGGATGCAGCGTTTGTCAAGATTCATGGATGCAGCGTTTATATTCCTAAGACTGAGTGGAGAAGAAAAATATGTAAGCGAGGTGTGTGTCAGTTGACGGCACTTAAAAAACAAATGGCATTGATAGCACATTCATTGTCAACAGCGCGTGGCCGAACCGTTTTGACATGAGCCGGTAACCGTTATTTTTTTCCGGTTCAGTTCCGGTTCGGGTTCATCGCGATAACAATATAACGGTTCGGGTTCGGGTTCAGTTCCGGAAAAAATACCGGTTCGGTTCCGGTTTTCGGTTCGGTTCGGTTCCGGTTCGACACCCTGATATATATATATATATATATATATATATATATATATATATATATATATATCGAGAGAGAGAGAGAGAGAGAGAGAGAGAGGGAGATGAAATGTTGCGACATGAGCCCCAGACGTCGCCCCCACACATCAGATATACTTGCTGAGCCCCTGCACACATGCAATAACCCTTTGCCTAATTGCGTGCTCGTGTGTACAAACTTCTTTGCGTTTGAGTGCTTACGACTGCTTGGAACCGCTTGTAAGTGCTTACGAAAAGAGAACAGTGGCGCCATCCATCAGGAGGCCCTGAAACACTTTGCGCTGCGCATTTTTTCTAATTTTTGACGCACCATTCTTTTATTGTGGGCTTTAAATAATTCGGGCAGTCTTGTAAGAGACCGCTTATCATAGATGGTGCGCTGATGTGATCTCGCAAATAGTGCGAAGCCTTCAGTCTAGTTCGGGAAATGTGCGCAGACCGGAAAGTGGGCCAGAGTTACCCGGTAGATGGCGGCACTCTCGTCATAAGCGAGCCCAACCGTCAACTTCAAATGTCTGAACTAGACTGTGGCTTACGTGCAGTGTTTCGAAGTAGATGGCCACGTTGGGCAAGGTAGGCAGTGTGATTGGTTTCATTCTGTCGATCTGTCGCCAAGCCGCTCAGCCCATAGGTCGCTAAGCCGCACATCATTTTTGTATATAGTCGCCGTACCGCACTGCATCTTTGTTCATAGTCACCAAGAATTACAGCAAACTTGTAAATGGCCTTATTGATTGATTGATTGATTTCTTGCTCTATTTCGGTGTACGAACCAACTTGTACGGGCCTCCGGCCTTTCTAGTACACGTCGACCTTCCTGGGTCGAAATGAAGATTATATATTATTCGGCGAATGTATCGCTTCGATTCTTTCAACTTGGGGTACTTGTCCAAAGAATACTCCTTACTGCGTCTAAAAAAAAAAAAAACTGATGCGTACAGTCACTTTTTGATGACGTCAGTAACGAAGTGAACTCGAGTCGTGGGAATTTGTCGGCAGGCGATAACAGGTGCCGTATTGGCTCGGGGCTTGTCGAAGAAACGCTGGGAAAAAAACAGTGCTCCGGTTAGTCTTGGGAAACAGCTCGAGTGAGGCTGCCTGACCCGTGCGGATAACGAGGTTGAAGGAGAGAAAACTCGGCGTATAGCTCACAGTGACACACTAGGGTAGGCTTCCGGAAAGGCAGGTACGTGTGCGAGCGAGTGTGGCCACGCCAGTCGTGGGACCTGTGCGGTGGAAACGAGTGGGCGGGCGAGTTGTATGACGCGACGCTCGCTTTCAAGCACGGGGGTTTACGTATATATATATATATCGATGATAATAATGTATATAGGACGACACATTTAAATTATACGTAAAAGAACATTGATATGAAAATAATTGTTTGGGTTGTGCGCATGAGACACGTTGATTTACTCGCGTCATATACATAAATTCGTCGTACGTTCGTTGTATCACATCGACACCCGTGCGCATCCGCGGAAGAGTTTGCGATCCAGTATACTTGACGTCGTCATTGGATCGGATTCTATGTCGTCTTGGAATACAGCCTGCGCTGAACGAAGTCGAGAAGTGCCTACAAAATCATCCTCCGCAAATGCGTTTTTAAAGTTTTTTTTTTTTACAGATCAGCAGGTTGCAGTAAAAAAAATGAGAAAAAAGGGGGGGGGCGGTGGCATGTATATGCCGTGTTCGAAGCCGCTACACTAGCAGGGCAGAGACGAAGTGGGTCTTTGAGATCGGCAACGAAGCCCGGCTACCCACTACAATACTTTACAGCCACCATCTTGATGGGTGGAAAACAGTTTAGCTACTTTAGCTTGTCCCAGGACCAATACTCTAAGTGTGTTACACCAGCACATTTCAAAATGCTGGTGAACGACCGAAAAAATAGGATGCTGGTGATGTTAGCGATCCCAGGGATATTTTTTTATCTCGGCAATTCAAAGATACTCAGTCGCAGTGCCACCGCCTCGGCAATCGCGAAGACCACACGTATGTAGCTTTGTGCTCGTCAGCATGTCGTGTAATGTGTAATATATGTAAGTTCAGGGAATGTATCGCCGAGTCAAAAGCATTTGTGGTAAAGGCAAGAATTATTCGAGACCGTCGCTATAGAACAACCTCGGCTAAAGCGGATGTCCCTGCGAGTTGGTTGGTTATCTTCAATAAGTCAGAAAGTTGGACGAGTTGGTTGATCATCTTTACAGGGTGGGAACATTGCGCTGTTTCCGCCCTGCAAAAAAGATGTTCGCCTCGCTTCCCCGCAGCACACTTTTTCACACCCTTTTGCACCCTCCAGAAATGAAGGGTGTTATACGCAACATCACCCTATTTTACAAATGAAAATGGTGTATTGAATCCAAAAAAAAGGTGCTGTAATGTTGTAGTCATGGGTGCAAATCCCTCGTATGGCGTTTTTACACCCGTAAGCTACGGTCACGCTGTTGATACATCATAATACGACGGCAGAGTATGCAGACTCTTTCTGAGGCCTTCTTTGTTTAATGGCCCTGTCACACGGGTCATACAAGAACTGCCTGTAGAGACCCCGTTGCGTCCCGTATAAGGCCAAACGAGCGTGTGGGCGTGGCCAGTCCGTCTGACGTCACGCAGTCCCGGATGACCGGCGTGGCGGCTCGTCTGGCGCGTGGGGCCCTTCGAGGCGGCTCCCCCACCTAGCCGCCGCTGCAGCAGTGGTTCAGCGGCATTCCGGAACCACCGGCGTGTAGAGAGCCCGTATCACAGAGGGATAGGGGTCACGTGGTTTATGAGCCGCGTTTTCTGCAATGCGAGCTTCGGGGAGATGACGAAAGCGTCGTCGATCGTCTGCGAGCGTCTGTTCCTTTCCGTCCGCTTTCCCCCTCGCCCCCCGACGATGTAGCGCATGCGCACTTGGGACCAATCGGCGCAGGAGGGTTTAGTTGTTCCCCCTCTTAAATCTAGGCTCTCTACCGGCGTGCCGTTTTCTGGGCGTGTCCGTCCCCCCTCCCCTTGTGTTTCTTTCGGCGGCTCCCTTTTTCTCCGCGTACGCGCCATTTTTCATTCCTCTTTTTTTTGGCGCGCTTATTTATTGTTTTGGCGGCAATTCCTGGGCGAGTGTTCGGTAAGCGTTGCCGGCAATTTCTCGTCGCGATGCGGCTCGCTGGAGCTACCGTACCGGAGCCGCGTCCCGCGCTGTGTGTGCCTTGGGGAGTGGGCGGGGGCGGAGTCTTGGCGGGCTTAGCCGGGCGAGTCGGAAAACAGACGGAGAAGGACGGAAGTTGTTTGGAGGAGCGACAAGTAAATAAAAACAAATACAGTCGGCTACAGGCGGGTTGGTCATCTGCTCTACGGACCTGGCCTGCCGTCTTCGTGGCGCCTGTCGTCTTCGAGTCCGGTGGAGGGATCTCGATGCATGCAGCACACTTCTCTGCTTTCTTTCGTGTTGTCGGGGACGGAAGCCTGCAACTTATAAAGGGCCTCATTAGTTATTCCGAGTCTGCATTATTCCTTTTCACCTCATCCACGGATGGCATGTCGTCAACAGGAAACGAAAACGTGCAATGTGGTCGAGTGAGCTCCTCACCACAAGTTGCAACAATACTCAACGTTTGACTGCTCAGTAAGATTCCAAAGCGGACACCTCTCCATCTCGGACGAACTCCGTTTGATTGACAGCTCTAACTCTGACACCTTCCTGGGTCCGAGTTGAGGAGCTTTCGATGCATATAAACCGTTAATTTTTTTGACACGTTGCTATTCGCTTGAGTCGCCCGACAACACGCGCCATATCTTCATCGTTCATCAGTCTCTCAAGGTGTTCCAGGAGGACACCCTCGATAATTGACAAAGCTCCGGAAACAGACGGCCGCAACGAAGAGGCTTTTGGGTTCCTTCAACGTATCGCACCCGAGCAGGCCGTTGTTGCGATGCTTTGGTTGCTGGTGGACGCCAGTTCCTACAGAAGATGCCACGCGCTGTCTTTAGCGAGCTTTGCATCTACGTTACCTACCAACTATTGGTGGCGCCAGCCAGTGTGCCAAACTCCAAACTCGAGCCTAGGTTGCTGGTTCAACTCCCTTGTCGCGTATACGCTTAGCTGGACATATACCCACAAGCTCCTGCTTTTCTGGAGATATCCTCTTGTTGTTACCCAAGTCACAGTCACATGGCAGGCACAGATCTAGCGGCCAGGTCTACTTACGTACACAGCTTACTCTCGAGATTGGGGCAAAGCTGAACGGAGTACCGTGCGGCGAGGCGAGCGAAGATGAATGAGCGATGGAGTCTAGCCAGCGATGATGTCGTTCCATAATCCTATCCTTCACTGCCTGCGATGGCCCGTACCAGGGGCCGTTTAGTCGTTGGGGGGATTTCTGCTTTTCTTTGAAAGCTCACCACTCTAGGCATTCGCGACTGGTTGGCACACGAAGAGTAGTCTCAAGGTGTTCCAGTGTCTTCCTTCTTCTGTGTGTGTGTGTTTGTGTGTGTGTGTGTGTGTGTGTGTGCGTGCGTTTGTGTGTATACACACGTCGTTTAAACATCTTTTTTTCCCCGATTTCCTTGAGTCGCTCGTTTTGCACCTACCGCCAGAATCGCAACTCCGCTTGGGTGGCGCAAGTTTCCTCTCATTCTATTCCAAATGGAAATGCTGCAGCCCCATTCATCTATCTGTCCATTTATCTAATGATGACGTTAAAGGGAGGAGGCCGGCAGAGACCTTCGGATGATGTTGGCTTAGCCGCCACGCCTGTTTCCTTTTCCGTGCTTCATTTTTGGGCGGGAAAGACGGGGTAAAAAAGAGCGGACCGATGTCGATGTCGACGCGCATCCTTGCCCCCTAATCGCTGCCACGCTAGCATCGTTTCCACCCTTCGTTTCGTCATTGGGGACAGAGGCAGCGGAGCAGTACCGCCTAAAAGTCAAGGCCTGCAATCCCCCCCCCCCCCATAAAAAAAAGAGTCATTTTTGGTGGATTTTGTAAGCGCTGCCTAGCTTCAGCGTCTGTCGGAGAGCCACAAACGATGACGTTAAGTGCAGGCCTTGCCGCCTTGGTGGTATCGAGCGGAAGCCCTTGTCTTAGGCCGCACGGACAATTGGACACACAAACGCGTCCCGGAGGCGGCGAAAAGAAACGGCCGAGATAAACAGTTCGTCTATAAATACGGAGCAAACAAAAAAGTGCCGGAGCGCGCAAATGGCCCGTACGGCTGCTGCTGAACGGGTCGGGGCATCCCTCCTCCTCGGCTGCTCTCCCTCGCCCCGAAGTTTAAGGTGTACGGGGGCCTCTCCTACCTGGAAGGGGACTTGTTTCGGTTCCCGGCGGCTTGTGTTTCTCTTTCCGAAGGAGGAAGTATCGGCGCCTTGCCTTTCCTCGTTAGCCAGCTCGCGTCGGTCGCACAACGGCTCCGGGGGACGCGACTCGACTTCGACTCTCGACGGTTCTGTGTTCGGTTGGACTAGATGCACGCCCGCCGATGGACACACCGCCGGAACGGGGACTACACCGACTTGGGCGGAGGGTGTCTGCGTGTGTCCGGTCTTCGAGACGCCTGTTTCCGTTCCTCTACGACCGCCCGGACCGTGACCGCGGATTTTACTCGGCGTTGAAGACGATTTGAAGCAGACTCTGGACCCCGGTTAACAGTCTGGCTCGTTCGGTCGATCTCCTAGAAGCAGTGCTTTGACCGTGTTTACGTGAAGCTACTTTCTTGTACTGTTCAACTACTACCGTCGTCTGCTACCGTTTTCTGCTACCGTCGTCTGCAACCGTCGTCTGCTACCGTCCGCTGCTGCTGTCCGCTACTGTCCTCTGCTGCTGTGGTGGTCTCTTGTTGCTGTTTGCTGCAGTCTTCTATGGTCATCTGTTGCGGCTTGCAGCTTCAGTGGTCAACCAACGTCCTCAGCTAGAGAAACCTGCAACGATTGTTTTTCTCGTGGTCTACTCTGTGCGACTTGTTGTGGTTGTTTTGAACACTCATCCTGTTGGCATTGTTACCTACGGTCATCAGCAGTAACCGTCCGGTACTGCCTTCTCTGCGCCAAAACTATCCACCACCGTGTTTCAAAATATTAAGAATTTGTAGTTCTCATTTTAAACTTGGGATCAACCGATCTCCCAGATGTGCCTGGTGTGTAAAGACCCGCGTTACCTGTGCTTCGGGAAGAAGCTGGGATCACCGTGCTTAGCAGAATAAGCGAGGCGTGGCGACAACCCTGGGCCCGTGAACCGAAACCGAAACCGGAACTGTGCGTCGCGCTGGTCCGCCTGCGCCGACGAGTGCATCGATGGCCGACCCGGACGTGCTCGTCTCGTCCCTGGCGTCGGCAGCGGCGCTCGCAGCGAGCGGCTATCTCTTCGCGGTCGGTGTCGGAAGGATCAAGGTAACGGCACGGGAGGGCAGACCGGCGATGGTCAGCCGGTTTGACTCGCTCGATGGCCATACCGGCTCGAGGCCGAGAGCTAGGGATTGCGCGGTCGACTGTCGAATTCCTGCCGGCACTTGGAAAAGTGTCGCCATTTGAATGCAGATCCCGCCGCCGCTGCGGCGGTTTTATTACTTCCTTTATTTTATTTTTTTCTACGGGGGTCGAGTGCATTGGCGGTAGAGCGAACTTGTTTTGATTTTTGTTCTTTTGGGTCCTGTAAAGTACGCGGGATGAGGGGGGGGGCGGAGGTATTGTCTATGGCGGTCGTGGACGGGTCATGTGTTCCGGGAGAGCTTTAGAAGGTTTAACAGAAAATAGAGCAAACTGAGCGGACGTAATGGTGAGTAACCGCAGGCAAACCGGTATTGACGTAACGTTTTGGGGAACGAGAGTGTGTGCCATAGGAGGTATAAACGCAAAACCGGCGATCTTGTTTGCGTCTAAGTTTCCGGGTTAGTACTTCAGAGAGAAGCAGGATAAAATACGTAGCACGTCATCCTCGTTGGTTTCGGCGTTACCCTATTCGAAACGTGGGAATGCAAGTTGATGCAAGGGACCGGAGATTGACGAGTGGTGCAATTAGAAAGAAACTTGTTTTCTTCTCATTAACGAAATTTTGTTAGTCAAAGTTTTCGGTGTTACCGTTACCACATGTGCTAGTCAGATTACGGGAAAGGAGGGGGGGGGGGGCGCTTGGCTTGCTTTTTCACGTGCAGTAAGCATACAGGAATAATTTACACCGTCGGCCGTGTGCTGAAGGTACAGTGAAGCCGCCATTCCTGACTTTCTGGAAAAGAAATAACGTGGTGCAAACATCATCTTCATTACTTAACTAAAAAAAAAAAGAAAACTTTCAGGAAGTTACAGCATGCTAGCCAACATTTCGCTAAGAGATTTAGCCTCTCCATAGCCCTGATGCAGATCTGACGACATTATGCATATTCTCTTCCAGGTAAGAAATGTGGGGTGTTGGCAGACGTCCTCAAAGTCTTCTCTTTGCTTCCTCGCAGCAAGCGATCCGAGCCAAGGAGGACCAGGCACCGGAGCCCAAGTCGGGCAGTAGCCGAGCCAAGCCGCTGGCGCCGTCCCCCCTGAAGAATTCCTCCATGTGCCAAGTGGTCGACCATGACTTTGCGGACGAGGAGTTTGGCAGCACCGACGAGGAGCTCAAGAACTCGAGGCTCATCCGACAGAACCTGTTGGACATCTCCGATTTCGATGAGGTGAGGGCGTTGCGAAAGAGAAACTTCAGACTCAGTATTATTTGAACAATGAGGTAGTGTCAAACGAGGCTTCAATAAAATATATTCGTAATATTTCATCTTCTGACTGCACTTGACGTGCACACGTTGACTAGAAAACAATCCTGCCGCTCACTTTGTCTTGGGCCAGTCGGTACGACCGATTTTCAAGCGTCACTATATATGAATAAATTACTAGGTTGGTTTTCATTAGAGGTTTGGCGCGAAAACTTACGTTTCAAATATTTTTGTGTTGTGCGAATATTCGAAATTTCGAATAGTAGTTTCGAATAATACACTATTCAATATTTGCTTCGAGACAAACTGCGAAGTGTTGGTCGTTGCGGGTTAGTCCCGTTGAGCGCGCTTCTTACCGAGCACGGGTGCACTGCGGAGAAGCAACACCCGCGGAAGCGAGCTCCGCGTGTGTTGCTTCAACGCAGTGCACCGATGCTGGGCAAGAAGCGCACTCAATGGGATAACCCGCCGCGATCAATACTTGCAAAAAGTTTGAATATTATAATTGCGTGGCTCGGAGAGATACGCAATTTTGAAGCGGTAAAATGCGTGCGTGCGCCTGATGTATTTAAAAAGGAACGGGAACTTGGTTAATGTTAATGTCCACATTGAAGTAAAATTTTTAAAATTAAACTCTAGCTTGTTATGCAATGCTGCCCTGATAAACCCGCTTTCATCATTCGTGGTCCTTCTTCTTTTTTTTTTAAATTTGGGACTGAAGATAGAATACCTGCATATAGCAAGATTTGTATATCCTCTCAATAAGATATGGTCAGGCGTTTCTATAGGTTTAATGTTATGTCAAATCAGTCATTTACTTGCCATCCCAAGGCACTCTGAAGTCGCAGTGGATAAATATAGTTAGATTAAAATTAGCTTACCAATAGAGAAGTGGAAGCTTGGGAACAACCTTCACAACTTTAGCTGGGTTTTCATTTAAGCATGGTGCAACAGTAGTGAAAGGCTTGGAAAAACTATTCAATATTCAACTAAAAAATATTTGGCCAAAACCAGTATTCACTTTAAATTTGCTTCAATCTCAAAATCCAGTATTTTCACATTACTAGAGTTTTTATATAGTATTCATCATAAAGCCACTGGCATTAACAGTTCATCTTTTAACACCAAGTTACTTTTCTCATCGCAAGGATCATATGCACAAAACCCGTGAATACACAACCAAAACAAAACTCCGCAAAAAAAAATTTTTTTGTTTTGTTAAAACAGTCAAGGATTGGAATGCGTGAGATGAAGTTGCGGTTTGTGCCGAAGATGTTGACTATTTCTTTTGTTGTTTGCCCTTTGCAATAATGCCATACAGGCACTGCAGGAGCCAAGTGAACAAAGAATAAAAGGTCACTGACCGCATTTAAGTGAATCTGGCGGCATTTTGGCGTGGACCCACTCATATCCGATCAGTCTATCTCGTTTGTTTAGTTGTCTTTGGTCGTTCCAGCCTGATGGACTGCTGTCGCTTTCGAGTAACTATGGCATTAGCTAGAAGAATGCAAGTCACTGTTTTAGTTTCATTAGACTCTTCAGCAGATTGGAGGACTGGATAAAACATAAGATAATGTGGTTTTTGACCAACACCGCTTCTGGCTCAAGTTGTTCTCTCATGAACTCTTGGATCCTAGGATCTTTAGGTATCATCAAGGGTTGTGCAATGTTACACTGGCGTCACTTGCGATTTAAACGAGGCTTTTTTGACTATAACCTCTACCGTTTATTAAACATTGAGACCGTGTTGTCTAATATAATTAAACTACTGGTTCTACTCAATCCCTGTTTAAACTTGCCTCTGAGGAACCTATAGTTTCCTTTCTAGCCTGAGGGTAACTGAACCCATAGCCCAAGTGCACTTCTCAGTTGACGTGAAAGTCGAATCATGTTATACCGTATTTTCCGCACTACAATTCGCACCCGGTCTATAGACCACCAGAGCAAACCTTGGTATAAAATAAGTTTTTCTTTAGATTGTCCACACCTAGTCGATAATTCACACCCGGTGCACAGTTCTGAGGTGAATAAAGTACTTGTGTTTTGTCAGGGAACCCTTGCATCATTGCTTTTTGTGGCAGGTTCACATTGGCATTGTTTACAAGGAGAGCGTTAACATACTTGGTCAGTAAAACAAAAATACATAACGTCTCATCACAAAAAAAAATTCTGAAAAAAAAAAAATCTTGTATATTTTACGCTTGTAGATAGTCCACACCGCATAAAATTCCAACTTATAAACATGTATAGCTCCGAAGCTACCTCCTAAACCTATAGCTGCGGCACATTTTATGAAAAGTTGATCGTAGACTGCATTGTAGTACACGCTCGCATTAATGCGAGGATGGGATCCACTTACTCCTCCGGCGTGATTGCTTCTCGAATGTTCGTGGCATTGTTTACAAGGAGAGCTTCTCCGTGCCATTGTTTAGAAACGCCGGCCCGCTTCTTGCACCGGCCTTTCGCAACCTTGCCTTGGGTGCTTCGCTCGTAATGATTTTGCGAGGCCTCGCGTGTTGTTCTTAGGTGAATGGAGTACTTGTGTGTTCTGTCGGGGAACCCCTTGCATCATTGCTTTTCATGGCAGGTTCGCATTGTTGCCGGGTGAAAAGGGCCTCTCTGTCTTCCAGATAGTGCTTTTAGCTCGCTCGTTGCGAAAGACTGTGGCAACGGCGTGAAGCGGGGTTGCTTGCAGCCATGTTGATGGATGGTGGTTTTAACCTTCTCTACGACAATCTTTGTGAGTGTGATGTTTTTCCGGGAAATGTTTCGTGGCTCATGTGCAGAACCAATTGGAATTTCTATGTAGTCAGTCCCCATGCTCTACGCAGCACATGGTCGTCTGCTTCTTTTGTAGGGTTTCTGGTGACGTCAGAACTCCTAGCTCTGATTGGCTCTGATTGAAGGATAGTGGGTAGACGTCAAGGCAGCTTGCTTTGAGGTCTACCCACTATCCTTCAATCGAGCCAATCAGAGCTCGGCGTTCTGACGTCACCACAACCCCCCAGAAAAAGCAGACAAACTTGTGCTCCGCATACTCCATTGCACTGTAAGTTCGAGAGCAGCCAACACTACAATCTGATGGAACTATCGAGCGGCGCTAAAAGTGTGCCGTGATCCTGCGCCTTTTCCGTTTGTGATTGGTTTAGCCGATGGTAGAGCAAACGCGCAAGACGTAGAGTGCCGTCACGATTGCACTTTTGAAGCTGCTGATTGGTTCCATCGGAATATGGCGTCGGCTTCGCACGGACGCGGTGTGAAACTTTTGCTCATTTGTGTCTTCTGCCTGCTTGGCCCACGGTGCTCAGTTCCGGAAGTACCGTGTGGAGAGGGACAGCTAATTGTCCAAATTTGCTTCAGTGCAGACAGCTCCGCCAGGCAGAACAAGTTAATTGTGGATCAGTCTAGGAGGGTAACGGCACCTGCCAGCTTCCAGTGCGTTCTCTGAAATTTTCAAGTTATGTAACTTTCACACAAATAATGCACTTTTCTTTTAACTCTCTTTCACTGCCGAGGTTGCTGTGAGAAAAGTTATGGAATTTACAGAAGCTTTTCAGTATGCGCTGACTCCTCGCTCAAAACAGAACTGTAAATGCTGTTTTTCTTATGCTCGTCTATATGGAACAAATGCGGAAAGAATCGGTTGGCTCTTATGAGAGCTCTGTGATCAGTAAATCATAGAAAACATATGCCGTAGACATCTAAAGTCCTGTTGACAACCTTGCGTTTGCTTAGGACTGAGTTCTTGCGATCTTTTACGACAAGAGGAAACACTGGCATGCTGGCGCCATCTATGATGTGTCCCTGGAACTGCATTTCACTAGGGCGAAGGTTTTGTGGTATTTGCGAAATTAAATGTAGTACTATCTATTAGAAATAGTCTTTTTAGCATTGTCGAAAGTTTCTCGAGCAAAAAAAGAACCATGCACAAAAAATAGAAGGAAAAATACAGGAACTGCAAGTGTTCCACAGCTTCTCGATAGATGGTGCCAGTGTGTTACTTTTTTTGTTGCTTAAAATCCTAATAGATTTTAAGCACTTTTAAGGCACATAGTCGTGAGCAGTCGCAAGTGTGTGAAGCAGCCTCGAGTCCATCCCAACTAAACTACCATGGTTATATTTCGAGTTTTAGAAAGAGAGTATTTCTTTGGCGCAATGGGCATTGACCGTAACCGTATCCTGCCGTTGTTGTTCTGCTCCAGGTCGAGGCGGCCTTCTCGTCCATGATGGAAGACGGCACCGGAGACGAACCTCCGGCGGTGGCGCCCTACGATGGCCGCTTCCACGACGAGGACGACGTCATGGACGGCGACTACGACTCGAGGGATTTCGTCGTCCATCGGTGAGCGAGCAGTTTTGGTGCTGCGCTCTGAACACGCCCCCAACTGGAGACATTTAGTGTCCTTACACTCCGTGCGTTGGAACATCCCTAAAGTGGCACCAGAACATGTCGTGAGAGTAGGTGGGTCGTACTGCCGGTTGTTGCAATCCTGGCGGTTGTTTGTTGAAATGCTGGCGACGAAGCCGAGCAGGTGTGAGTGTTGCTGTGGCATCCCAATGTATGGCTGCTGAGGTATCTGTTGATTGGCCGGCTGCAGAATTATCTCCTGCAGAACAGGCTTCTGCCGCATTCACCTCTGCTGCTGCGGCACTTTCAGTATTGCCATAGGCAGCTGCACGGAAGAGTTGCAAAGTTACCAGCCAAAAGAACACTAACGAACTAAGCACACAGCAGTTGGAGGCGCATTGGAGGTACCGTAATTTCAGAGTGTCCAGCGTCAGGGAGGTCCTCCGGAATCTGGAACTGTTAAGCAGTCTTAGTTGATCCCCCAGCAATGCCCATGGTGGCTGACAATCTTGCACAAGTATTGATGAATTGTTGGGGAATTTTAATGAAGCCCTTGACAATCCTACTAGAAGTATTGGGGAATTGGTGGGGACCGTTTAGCTGGGTATCTGAAACATCCCTAGAAATATTTGGGGCAATTCTGAGGGAGCTTGGCCAAAACATACTCAGAGTCTGGTAAATTCGTGAGCATATCATAAAATACAGAGCAAGCACCTACCTAAAAGCTGAAAGTCATCACTAAAAAATTGGGATGGGCACTTGTTAGATCCAAGAGTAGAAAAGCAGAAGGGAGGCACATGATAGAGTAGGCCCCTGTTTGGTCTCTGATTGATCCGATGGAACGGTATAGGAATAGAACAGGGCTCTGATGGAACCCTTAATTTTTAAAGCAGTGAAGCTTCACCACTGTTGCACCAGCACACACACATAGACTTCACTGCTTTACACCAGCGTGCTGGGTGAAGCAGCTGATGTGGAGGAGTACCTTAGTTAGCTCAGTTGGCTTGGAAGTTTGCCGGTTTGAGCGCTTGATGTGTTCTTTGCTTACATTTGAAATGTTTTAAACGTAGGGGAGAGGCTTAGATTGGCCAAACTACCTATATGCAGGTGATCTTTTTGGCGATTAAGAGATTAGGCCTGTACAGATGAAAAGATTGTCAATACGAATGTTTTTTTGCATTTGGGTAGGGAAATATATAGCTCTGTCTTTTCAGCCAGTTTTACATTGAGGTTTGCACGCATGCTCAAAAGGGTTGCTTTTTTAAAGGGAGGCGGAGAGCCAGCACTATTTGCCGATTAGTTGACACTGCTTCTCATAGGTGGCACCATCTCCCTCGAGCATATCAAGATAAGAACTGTTCAGGTCTTTTGCTGCCTGTTGCTTTCACTTTTATGCAACATAATATCCTCTTTTTTTTTTAATATCCTTCAATCTCGAGATTTTGTCAAGAAATCCAATTGATAATGAATTTGGTAAATTCGGCCCATGCTGTATAGGGGTTTTTTGGAACTACGTCAATTCACCATTTTGTTGTTAGAATTAGTAGAGTGAGAAAATGTTTTATTTATCGGAAACAGAAAAAGTAAGAAGCCGTTTACAACTCCCTGTAACGCCGAATTAGATCGCAGCTCTTGAGGAGGAGGGAACGGCACGGTGGGGTGGCGGGGTTCACGTGGCCTGGGGGTCACGTGACTTCGAGAGGGGGGGGGAGTTTCCCCGCTAAATCTGCGGGGAAAATTTCCGCTAAATTTAGCGGGAAAATTTTCCGCTAGATCTAGCGGGGAAAATTTTCCGCTAGATTTAGCTTGGGAAAATTTCACGCTTGATTTAGCGGGAAAATTTTCCGCTAGATTTAGCGGGGAAAATTTTCCGCTAGATTTAGCGGGAAAATTTTCCGCTAGATTTAGCGGGAAAATTTTCCGCTAGAATTAGCGGTCAAATTTTTCCGCTAGATTTAGTGGGGAATATTTTCCGCTAGATTTAGCGGGAAATTTTCCGCTAGATTTAGCGGGGAAAATTTCCCGCTAGATTTAGCGGGAAAATTTTCCGCTCGATTTAGCGGGGAAAATCTTCCGGCTAGATTTGGCGAGGAAATTTTCCGCTAAATTGAGCGGGAAATTACCCATCATGTACCGCGGTTACGCCGACGTGCGACGCCGTTCAAGCCGGAAACGAGCGCCTAAGAGCTGTGCTCTAAAAAAAAAAGAGCTGCGATGAGGCTTATAAGCTTTTGTGCACTACTGATCTGAGCGTGTCGTGTGAATCTTCGCAATACTCACCTTTAGCACGTGCCAGACAGCTCATGACAACAAAATGGTGGACGAAATTACGTCGGCAAAAACAGCCTATACAATAAAAGAGAACTTAGATGCATCACGCAAGAGTTGGCCTGTGTTGCCGGAACACATTCAACTCGATCGATTCACGAACGATGCGTTCCTCTTCCGTCACAGGAACACATTCATTCCAGGCACGTAGCCAGGATTTGGTTTTGGGGAGGGGGGGGCTCGCCCATGACAAAATGCTGTATGAGGGGGAGGGGGAGAGGAGGTCCCAGCAAAATGGAAGATTTCCGGGGGGGGGGGGGCGGGTCCCATGCCCCCCCCCCTGGCTACGTGCCTGTTCAACTTGATCGAATCATGAACAATGCGTTCCTGTTCCGTTGCAGGAACACGTTCAACTCGGTGGACGACTACAACTCGGAGGACTCCACGACGCACGGCAGTCCGCAGTCGGACTCGCTGCGCTGGCGGCCGCCGGAGCGCCGCCTCCCGCACCACGACCCGAACGACCGCCACGACGACGACCGACGCTCGCCGGACTACGCCAGCTCGGAGGACGAGGCAGACTACCGGGTGGACTACGCCTACGAGGACGAGGACTCGCCGGACTTCGTGGACAACAGCGATGCATACGCGACGGACCCCCGCCGCTACGTCTACTACCCGGAGGAGAAGGAGCTGGAGGTGATTCCGGAAGAGGACGAGGAGGAGCTCCGGGAGCAGGCGGGCAGCCGGGAGGACGCCGCGTCGGACTGCTCCTACGGGGGTGAGTGCTTGGGGATGCTTACGGCGGACTGGGTTGGCACTTTTCTCCGAAGGGAGGAAAGCTTTCCTACCTTCGACCACGAGCCCTGCACGTTGACAAGACTGTCAAAACCCATACTTTCTCTATTCCCTTTACATTCACTGACAAAGTGAGAACAGCAGAGAGCAGCTTCGGTTGCTGCACCTGCGGCGCAAACTTCCTACCTTGGATGACGCTTAGGCGTCTCGTGCATCTCGAGCAGGCGTGCGTGCTGCTAAAGTGCGGCGGAAGGCACAAAGTGTATGCCGGAGGCCAGGCGTGGGAAAGACAAGCCCTGCCATTATCATTCTGTCAATGAATCTAGCTCTGTAATGCAAAACACGCCTTCTGTCTTTCGTTGAACGACTTTTCACGTACGCAGTTCATTAACCTCCCTCGTTCGTCTGCTCGACTTATCTGCGCCGGATTCGTCGGGGACCGGTTTTGCAAACTTGGTCAGCACTTTCCTCTGAAGAGTCGGCCTGCAAGTAGAAATCTCTTTTTTTGCCATATTGTGGCGAAAGGCGGCGGTGATGCAGAATGCGTCGTGTGTTCCTCGTAGTGACGTTGCGCGGAAGATCTGGGTATCGCATTTCCTGGCCGCGACGGCGCAAACATTGTTGCGCTTAGTACCTCTGAAAGAAAGCCCCGGAAAAGCTAGCACTGCAGCTCGAGTAAAACCCAAAGTTCACGTCTGGTGGTCACGCAACCCAGCTTTGACGGGCCCATGTCTTGTCTCTCCCCGTCCCCTCCGAAGCCCACGTTTGTTTCCTTCCCCCTTGCCTCCTGCAGTCTCCCACGACATGTGCAAGTGCACACGCTCAATGCCGCCAAGACGACATGCCTGTAGCGCTCGATTCATGTACGTGACCCCTGAAGGCCGGCACAGGAAACAGATTTGACAAGAGTGCCGTGTTGTCGGCTTTCGGTCGGGATTCGTGTTCGGTCGGGAGAACAGATGTTTAAGCCAAACACTGTGACACGGCATTCGTGTGACATTCCTTAATCATGAGGCTGCACGTGTTATTGAAGACTGCTAGGAGCCAGCTACGTAGCCCATCGCCACTTTTCCCACCGTCGTTCATCGTGTGACAAGAAAGGGCGAAACCTCATCTCCATTGCTTCTTGCCGCTCATTCTTATTCGACACTTTACCAACTCGCCACTGTCCGACGATACTTCGGATGACATGTAGTTGAACCGCATTTGAGCAGCTGCCTTCACGCACAATCATTTGGTGAATTGTCACTTAAAGGGACACTGACAGGGTATTTGTACTTGCCAAGGTTTTTATTTATGCATGGCATACGAGAGCCCAACTACCCAGAACACAACTTGCTGCTCGAGATTCGTTTTCTTTTCGCCTGAAAACCGCCGACCGAGAACTGGCCAGTTTGAGTCACGCTCACTCTTTTCCGTGGTCACGTGCTGTTTTTATGGTTTAGACACAACCACCAAGTACAATCAAAGTCGTGGGTCATCGAAGGCACACACTCAATATTAAAAATAGAAAAGAAATATGATACCCATTTTCCTGACTTATAAAGCGCAGCAAATATGTTGATTGAAGACACAAAAAAGGCTCGAGGTACACCTAAGCACTTCTTATGAGTTGTGAATACGAAAGCATGCATGCCGCTCTTCCAGTCCCTTCTTGTTATTTTTTACTTGCGTCTGACGGTCAAGCGCGCGCGCTGACCTTGGGTGTGGAGCGGGTGGAGCCGCTGCCTCACGGACACGCAGCACCATGGGGTGGCTGTCGTTGAAACTGATGCGCAGCGGCCAATGGGAGCCTCGTCAACGCTCGCCAGCCAATGAGACCGAAGCCGAAATCCATGAGCTTTACTCAGCTCCTTTGGGATTGGGGAAACTAGGTGCTGTTTGGCTAGGCTTTTCGTGTGGTTTCATAGCTGGGAGCTGGCTTCACTTGGAGAAAGGATTTTAGGTGCAGTTTGGCACGCTTCAAACTAATGACGTCGGCTCACTCCATGGGAGAGTTAATGCTTTCGCATTAAAAAGTTGCACTGCCACGTGACTTCAGCCAACTCTCTCCTCCTCTATATTTCTTCTTCCTCCCCAGTCCAGTTTCGGTTTTGAGCAGTTGCATTTTTTTACTTTATTCAAAATATATGTGACACTGTACCAAAATATAGATTGAGTATTCTTCTGACACCATAATGAATCACCTGGCAAAAAATAAAACAAACATTTTGGGAGGTGTCAGTGTCCCTTTAAAGGGGTACTGAAACAAAAATTGAAATTTTCAAATTTCGTTCGGAAATGGGTCTAGCATGACGTGTAATAACCGTAATTCATAATCGCACGTTTGTATTTTGAACGATTGGCTATATTTTTCGTTCCAAACGGTGCACTCGAGCGAGCGCTCGAAGAGAAGCGAACGGAGGGCGCGATGCGTCATGGGATATCCGGCGCAAACAAAAACAGAAAGAAAAGTTTCCCCGCATTCGTGACGTAGCAAGGCTGGCGGGATTATGAGCTTTGCCCTTGGTGGCGTTGTCAGCGTTGTGGTGGTGTCAATAGCGTCAGCGCGTTACAACCGAGCCGTTCGAAGTGCCCGTGGGGTGACGAGCGTGTGGCTGGCCCAAGAAGCACGTAGCTTCCACAGCACTGTCAGCTTAGGGCTGAACGGGGTGGGGAAAGCAACTTTTGTCCGAGTTTTGAGCGACTGGCTAATCTTCTAGGGGGAGAATGGCTGCATCCGGCTGCACAAACGAGGGTCCGAGAAAGAGGAGAGTCCACCCTTTCCGTCTTCTTGGACTGTTTGGTTCAATGCGCGATTTGTGAGTTGAGGAGGAAAGCTAAGAAGGAAAATGTTGAAATGCCAAAGAGCGGCGTTGCGCCAGAGGAATCTGCTACGTCACGACTACGTAGCAGATTCCACAACGTTGCTAGACTACCTCCCAAATAGGCTCCGCATGCATCCACCAGGTGCACATTGGAAGATCGTTTATTTAGCTTTAAAATTAGTTTTCTTGTGCCTTTCAACGGAAGACTGGTGTTTTTGAGGTTAGGGTGCAACATGCAACACATTCAAGCTAGAAAATGAGCGCTGAAATTTCGTTTCCCTACCCCTTTAAAGGACAACTCCGCTCGATTTCGGAAATTTTGAGATAGTGGGGCGATATAAACGGACAAAGTACTCCAGAACAACCCTAGACCATTTGTCTCATGAAAGCCAAAATATTTTTCGTGCGATCTTGTATATATACCCATAATCGCAAACCAGAAACTGAAACTTTGGCACAACCGGGCAACATTGTACCCTCATTGTCAGTTGCATATGCACCCATGTGGCATACAAGGGGTCACGTGATCTACCTGCGGTAACCGAGAAAAGACGCGATGCGCGGGGAAGGTGACGACCGAGGAGGGAGGCCGGGCGAAGCCGTGGCGGCGAACAATCAATGCAAGCGGCAACGAAGCAGGCTATGTAGGTGGCTAGTCTGTTGGCACCGGTCTGTCTCGCCTCTTCACTTGCTTAGACGTGGAGTGCGCCCGTAGCACCGCCTGGTAAACTCTCCCTGGAAAAGAAAATACCAAAAAGAAATTGCATATGCAACAGACGTCAGCCACAACGGAAATACTGCGTTGGCTGTGCTGCACGGCGCCCGCTGAATTAGCGGATTTTGGTGACTTCGGGCATCTCAGTCTTTGTCGGCCGGTTTAATGATCTTTCAGGTGGTATTACGTTCTCATAGTTGACATTCGGTCTCTCTAGGTGATATTAAAGAGAGTCGCATTGTTTGCTAACAACCGAGAATGAAGCGGAGTTTCCCTTAACATTCCTGTGGGGCTAGAATAGAGGTCTGTCGTGCCACCTTTTTGAATATGTCATACTTTTGACCCCGATTCGTGACTCTTGGAGCTTGAGGAGCGCGGAAGCAGAGTCTGCCAGACTCTTCCTGCACTCTGGTGCTCGCACCTCCGAAGCGAGCTCCTCCTCGATCGCTGTCTTTGGCTGCAGTTTGCAAGACCTATTTTTGCAGTCGAAAGCGTCGAAGAACACCATTCTCTCGTCAGAGAACGACCCTGTGGTAATGAAAGAAACCATTGACGACAGCCAAATTGCATCTTGAACGAGCAAATGCAGTAACATTCCAAATTCGTAATGATTGAGAAGTTGTCGATAGATTCTCGCCTTTGCCAGTTTTGGATGCGAACGTCTGCCGTGCCAGTGACCCTCCTATGTAGAGACAACACAATGCTAACCAAAGCCTCTACACTGGCAGATGGACTACATTGGCCACACTTCCATTCCACGCTGTGCGAACCAGTGGCGCTAACCTCCTGAGCGCCACTCTTGCATGCTAAAACTGTGCGACACCATTCGTAATCATAAAATAGAGATGAAGAACATCTATGCAGTGTATATTAGGTCTTCTGCTCTATCCTTGATGCACTGCTTTATTAAGGAGAGACGGAGTTAGGGAGGGACAGAAGTTGGGAGTGCTGGGAAATATGAAAAAAGCTCTTCGAGCATTGAACCCAATTAGGTTTGAGTGCTGGAGCCACTGACGGGGTGAGAATCGGATCTACACATTCATGTTGACTACTGGAAGTGGCTGGCTCAAAACCCAAAGGAAATAGCATACTACTGCAGTTGCAAATGTTAACACTTAAAAAGGCTTCAGCTGATCAATGCATGAAATGATGATAAAAACTGTGTAACATTGTATTATCTAATTGAAAATTTTTAGTTCATATGGACAATATCCAAATCAATCTCTGTTTAGTTCTTCCACTCATATCTCATCTTTTGTCCTCATATCGTCATCAGGTCATACTGGGCGCAATTTGGCCACCCCAGGTTCAGATGCACCATGCAGTTATATTAAAAAGTGACTTTTTTTCTTTCTAGTTTCTGGAATTATATTTTTCTCAGAGTGGTCTGGATGTTGGAAATGAACCAGTTTCCAACCCTATTTCCTGCCTGACTGCCTGATCCCTGAGGCTTTGTGTCGGTTGTAGAACTTCCAGGGATTACTATAAGGATTAGTTCAGTTTATGGTAAGCACTTCTGCAAGGAGAGTAAATTTCGAGAATGCATTGATGTTTTTTTGTTTTCTTTTTTCACATTAATATGTTAACCTTTATTGTTTCTTTTTGTTGTTGTGCTTTTAGTTATTTTTTTCTTCAACTTTGTCCACCTATTGAAAGTTAAGCAGTGAACGAGTAGAAAGGTTAGGGGGAAAAATAGAGATATTTCTGCCAGGTAGAAAATGATTTCGTGGGTCCAGGGTCCATGAAACAAGATGACTGCTCTCTCATGTACCATCAGAACGGCATCGGGCATTCCTCCGGTGCCGTTTCAGGGTCCCAGAGAAGCTATTGGCTGCAGCTTTTCTTTTTCCTGTCTTGCTCCTCCCCATTTTGTGTTCAACCTGCGGCAGGACGTGACTACGTATGCGGATTACAATAACAGAGTATATTTTCCATCGCATTGATGAAAGGAGACCACGATGAAGATCCATGCCATGCAGCTTTACAAATCCTTCCCCCCTATTGCAGAGATGCGATTAGTGTAGCCAAAGTGCTTACCCTGCTGCCCTGGCAAATTTGACCAAAATACAGTGATTTGGTTGCTGCGCCATCTGCGTCGAAACTGTGCCAAATTATTTACCCCTTCGTATCTTGCCAGGGTTGATCAAAACGTGAGGAATTTGCGCCGCTGACTCACCAGTGTAGCGGTGAGTCGGCGACTCACCGCTACACTGCCAGGTCGCTACGGTAGACTTGTGGGTACCTTCAGAACTTTCGACAATTGCTTCGAATAACGCGCTATTTGATCTGATTTTCCTATCGGTCCCTGACAAGATTCCAAAGTACTGCAATATCTCTCATTGTCTGCAGTCTTTTTGGGCGGTCTAGTTAGCTGCGTTGAGTGCGCTTCTCTTCGTGCACTGGTGCACTGCGGAAAAGCAACGCCCCGCGGAGTTGGCGTCGCGATCCCGCGTATCTCGGCTTCAACAAGACGCAGTCGCTTCACTCCTTTAGAGCGGGGTGGTGCACGCGCACTCTTTTGGGTATTGTAAGACAAAAAAATGGTAATTTGTCAACGCTGATGGGACTACTCGACTTTGCAGTGATACATCCAGTATAAAGCCCTTCCTGCTGATACATGAAATAAACTGCGATATAATGACGAGTGGCATGCATTATATTGGTCTTGATTTTATTTTCGAAGTTCAAGACTTGATTAGGAGTAGCTGGGTGGCACTAGGTTTATTATTTTACTTGACAGTTCTTCCCCCCCCCCCCAATCTCACTTCTAGAGACCTATTTCACAAGGACGCCGCCATCTTGCAGTATCGTCACTTCCAATATGGGTGAAAGCATTGTTTTGACGTTGCCACGCCAATAGAATACATTAAGAATATCGCGCTAACCGTCACCCCCTTTATAGACCTCTTTCGCTTACTCTCGTCCCCAGCCACCTTGTAGGCATTAGGCACGTAGGCACAGGGGGGGGGGGCGACCGTGGGTCCGCCCCCCCCTCGAAATCTTCCATTTTGCAGGGACCTCCTCTCCCCTCCCCTCATACAGCATTTTGTCATAACCCCCCCCTCAATCAAAATGCGTGCCTGGTAGGAGAGTAAAAGAATGAAGGGGAGACAAACCGGGAATGGGTGACGGCTACGCTTATATCTAAATGTAATCTATTGGCGTGGCGACGGCAAAAGCAATGTCTTCGCCCATACTGGAACTGACGATATTTCAAGATGACCTTGTGAAATAGGTCTTCGAACAGATTTTTTAGAGCGCAGCTCTTAGGCGCCCGGACTCCTGTTTCCGGGTTGAGCGGCGTGTAGGCGCGGAACCGCGCGCGTTGCATGATGGGATGTTTCCCCGCTAAAGTTAGCAGGAAAATTTTCCCGCTAAAGTTAACAGGAAAATTTTCCCGCTATATTTAGCGGAAAGATTTTCCCGCTATCTATAACGGAAAAATTTTCCCGCTAAATTTAGCAGAAAATTTCCCCCCGCCTGAAATTAGCGAGGAAATTTATGTCATGTGACCTCAACATCAATTCAGTTTCCCCGCTAAATTTGGCGGCAAAAATGACGTCACGACTTCGTGTCACGTCACCCATGTACGAATTCAGCGGCAGGAAGAGAGGAGGGTCATACCCTCCTCCTCCTCCTCCTCCGCTAGAGCGCACTCTAGTTTCGCATTACAGAGACTTGTAAACGTCTTTTAATGTTTTTATTTTTATTAAGGGCGGTGTCCGGTAGATGAATAGCGTCTTCGCTGTATATGAATCGCAGTCGCCGGACACTATGTGAGAGGATAGCTGCCATGCCATGATCAGTCAGCTAATAAATAAACTTTTTGTTTAATTGTGCGGTACGTAATTTCCCGAAATTGGTTAAAATCTGCAGAACTGAATGAGTCTATTTGAGAAAAATCAAACTAGATGTGCTATTAATGAAAACTAGTTGTTTAGGAGCACGAAGGCAAGGGAGGCATTGCTTTTTCAGTCAGTGCATGATTCTTAACATATTATTTGTAGCAGAATAAACTAAAAATGAAGCAAATGTTTTTTTTTTACTTCAAATGTGGTTTTTTTTGTCTTTTTCTTTTTGGTTTTCCGTAAATGAGTTTTGTCTGCTCCGAAATGTGCTTCGAAGTGACTCGGACCAACCGCACCGCCGAAAACGCGAGAAATTTGCGCCCACCTCGCACCAAAAGTTCATCCAAGACAAATTAAAAAAATTCCGATTATTGGTTTGAATAAGATATAACTTCGCTCGATCTTGCATCCACTCGGAAGCTAAACGATATTTCTCGTTTGAAATTTAAATAAAAAATGCCGATTATCGGTTTGAATAAGGTATCATTTCATTTGATCTTTGCATCCACTCGAAAGCTCGGCGATATTTCTCGTTGAGTGCGCTTCCCCCACGCGTGGTTCCACTGCAGGGAAGCTACACCCGCGAAATGCACATCGCGATTCTGCCTTTGTCGCTTCGCAGCATCGCGCAACAACAACAACTCACAACTACAACTTACTACTACTACTACTACTACTATACTACTATACTAGTAACAATACTAACAATAGTAATAATAATAATAATAATAATACGCTTTTTTTAAATGCTGCCAAGGGGAGTAATGCGCTAGCATTAGAGATACACACACTTCTTCGGGCGTCCGTTGAGCTCTGCACTCTCTTTTGTCTCAGCGAGGCACTCTTTTCGCGGCAATTATTTCTCGATTGAACTAATTCAGGTCCCCGATAAATTTAGCGGGGACCTGACGCCACACGAGCGGCGGCCATAGTGGTGGCCATGTTGCTGAGCTGATTCCCCACAAAAAAAAAATTACTAAAACTAAAAAAAACTGCATGTCTTTTTTTATTTTTTTTAAGGGTCGGTTCTGGGAGCTTGTGGGAAAAAGAAAGGGGGCAGTCCCCCCCCCCCTCCTCCTTTAGACACATTCCCAAGGCGCCCACATGCGCCCGCAATGTGGGCGGACCGGTATGCAAACGACACGTGCTGAACTCGTTCGACCAAACGGGACGAACGGTAGCTCGCCGAGTGTGCGCCGGGTCTTTGCCTGACCCCCGCCAACCCTTTCCTTCTCTCTCTCTCTCTGACAGCCGTAGCGGTTTCAGTGAAAAGCTCACGCGAGACTCCCGGTTTCGTGCGCAAAAGCGAATGCCGTTTCTGCGGGAACCGCGCTGGTCGTGATTGGCCTCGTTTCGGCGGCGGCCTGTGCCCGGAACTGATCGGCAATACCGGTTGTAGACCGCTCTTCCCCTTTCGCAGAGTCTAATCCACGCTTGTGAGACGCTAGAGGGGATACATTCGATAAATATCCCAACGGCGCGTCCTTTTGAGGGGGCTCATTATTAATTACTTCCGCGACTTTTGCTTGCCGGAGCGTTCTGGCCGGAAATAAAAGTTGGCAGACAGGCGAGCTAGCAAAAGTTCTACGAAAAGACAAAAAGAAAAAAAAAAGAAAGTTTGGCAGCGATATTTTGTACTCTTATTTTTTACAGTATTTGAATTTCAACGCGGCGATCGTTTAAATTAGTTTGGAAGGTATGAAACGGCACGCGACGTGGTCACGTGACTCACGGCGTCAAGTCTCGATGTCACGTGGCCTGACGTCACGTGACGAGAGAGAAAAAGAAAGAGAGAGAGAGAGAGAGAAACGTTTTTATTGTGCCAATTCCGGCCTTAAAGGGATGCTGAACCCTTTTGTGTCGAGAAATAAATATTGCCGCTCGAGCTGGGGCTCTGACACAACCGCTATTTGTATCGCGCTGTCGTTTTGTTTTGTTTTTTCGTTGTAGCCTCGCAATTTTATTGGCGGAAAAAGGAAAAAAAAAAAACGGAGTTGAGATAAGTGTTCGTGCTAACCGCGTGTGGCACTCGATATGACTTGTTGCTTCACACCAACGTTTTGCCCCATCAAACGTTGCCTTTCGTTTTCCGGGTTTGTTGGATCGTGACTGCGAACTCATCTTTCTCAAATTCTTCTCAGTTTGGAGAGGAGAGGCAGAGAAAACAAGCAATTCAAGTGTTGCTCGATAAACAGCAGCAGAGAAAACGGATGAACATGTACAATATTTGCAATAATAACGATTCTAACGGTACGTACAGAGAGAGTCACGTAGTCGTTTCCGCCAGATTGTCATTTGTGTCGTCTGCGTACCCACCAAGAACATGCTGAAGAACAGCCATCTTGTAGAAAGGAAAATAAGACATGGATTGATTGATTGATTGATTGATTGATTGATTGATTATTCCTTCATCTAATGTCCACCGAGCCTGGTAAATACACGTTGAAGACGGCATTCGTCTAACTTTCATCCAACTAAAAAAAAAAAAAAAAGTCATACATTTTGTATATTATAGTACGTAATTTTTCGGGGGAGGATTCCTTCTCAAAGATTGAAGGCACGTCTTCATCAAATTTCCTGGTATCACTCGAAATGCCTACAATCAGTGGCGTTACTAGGATCAGCGGCACCCCCCCCCCTCCCCCCTGTGACGCCTCTGCCTGCAATGCAGTCAGTGAAACGCTCTATGAAAGAAATAAGTTCTCGCGGTGCAGGTCCTCTACAGCGACGTAACATAGCAACTCCTGTTGTTGTTTTTCTCCAAAAGGCGGTTTTGCGGAAGGTTAATCCGGTCACGTGTCTGTCGGGCTTGTGCAGGAACTAGGCTACCAATCCCTAACTCTGTAGACGCTTAGCAGCAGCAGCTGGGCATGGGCGCCGCCATAACTGACATTCAGTTTTTGTTTCCTCTTATTCCGTCTACTTCCCTTCGTTATTACCGTAGTAGGCCAGGTTATAGCCATCTTAGATTCTATCGTGTCCTCCTCCACAGCGTTGGCCTCTGTGGAGGCTCGTCAACCAACACCTCCTAGATAAGAAAGCCCGAGTGCTGAATCTCCCTGCGTCACTAGAGGAGGCTCAGGGATTGGACACGGCTACTGCGTCAGCGGTCGACTAGGAGTCGTGTTCTCGCTCGATTGGATCACGACTCCCAGCCGAAAGCTGACGTCGCGGTCGTGTCCAATCTCCGGCCTACGGTGCCGGCCTTCGCTAGTGACGCAGGAAAGCACTTAGGTTTTTCTTATGTAGGAAGTGCTGCCTCAACGCCCGTTTCAGTGGTTCGCTATTTCGGTCAGACGAGAGAAGGTCAGCAATGGCGGCCGTAGTCTGACGGTAAGATGTCCTGGTTCTGTTGACGGCATGCTCTCTGGGAGCCAGACGGATCGAATCCAACGAACAACACTCCATCCGTCTAGTAGTGCATACGCCCGTTGACGGGAGGCGGGAGCTAGGTGGCACCGTCCACGCCAGAGGGAGCGTTTATTCGGTTTACCCGCTACCGTCGGTCACCTTGTGCGCTCGGCCGTTTGTTCCTTTTCGTGCTTTTTTGTTTTGTTTTGTTTTTTGGCTACACTCTTATTCGTTGACTAGTTTGTGCAAACAGTTACCTGGCCGTTATCGTTTGCTCTTTTTAGTTATTTTATTCCTTTTGACTTTGAGGAGAAAGAGCAAAACGACACTGCAACCGCTCCATCGGGTATCTGGGTCGAGTTTCGAACCCGTCATTATTCCTTTCGACCCTGCAGTGTATTTTTTTTTCTTTTTATAGAAGCGGCCGCGCCTTTTTCGGGGAGTACCCCGTCGGTTGTCGGCCTGTCTTTGAGCGCACTGCTGGTAACATGCGTGCAGGCCGTTGGAGCCGGAGTGGAAGTGCACTGTGCCTCGATTTACGGTCCTATTCAGCAGCTGCACTACGCTCGCTTTTGGACGTCGGTATCCTTGCTTGTTGCCGTAGCAGAGTATGAAATAACCGGTTGCATCGCATTGTCAAGCGCTCAGTAACGTTGCATTGTCGAACGCTCAATTTCCGCCCAGATGTAGCGCTGGTAGTGCGGACCAGATGCCAAGGTTTTAAAGCTTGCCGTTATCCGACGTTCCAAAGTTTGTGGGTGTCCACTTTAACCACGTACCACCCGGTCAGGTAGCCGCCTCGACCGCCCCGAAGGAGGTCGCACGAAGCGAGGTACGAAGGATCTACTGTCTCGCAGTTGGACGATGTGGATCGGCAGCGTCTTGTCCTTCACCGTTCCGTCGCCGACCATCCGCGAGCTCGCTGTCCGAACTTTCCCCGTGGCGTCCTCTTCGTCTTCCCACTTGGCCGCCGCGGGCCCATGTCCGGCGGCCCCGGGGTTGGTAGAAGGAGTCGCCCGACGAGGAGTTGAGGGAGGGAGGGAGGGAGGAGGGAGGGGGTGAGTGATCCCTAAAAATGAAACAACTTTAAACTTTTTTTATGAGAAGATGGCGTTTTTCTTCTGGTGGCCGACAGCGTCCATCTCCACGCATTCGTATAGACTTGACACTTGATCGGTCGCCATTTTCTAATTGAAGGTGTCCGTCGAATCACCGATAGCTTTGTGAATCGGATAACGGCAGGCTGTGAAAACTTTGGCAGACTGAGCGGTCAGTGATGACGTAGTTTTATTTATTATTTTTTTGCGATGAGAAGTGACAGCGACCTTTATCTCCAAAGTTCTATAACGCACGACATGCAGTTTAACCTTGCCTTAGGACATTAGACAGTCGTTTCGGGGAGTAAAGAGGAACCTACATCTTCGTCAAATTCCCCGCTAAATTTGGCGGGGAAACTCAATTTGTGTATTGTGTATATATATTATAGTATAGTAGTGGTGGTTCAAGTCACCAGGCTCTGATCTAAAATGGACCGTAAAAATCGACGCCTGCACGTAGCAATCTAAACTTTTCGTCAAAGGTGTATTTCACACCGTCGGTTTTTTCTAGTAAAATTACAAAGCGTGGATTCTCTTTCTGTAAAAAATAAGACCCAGAAACTTGCCAGGGTCTACGGCGGGCAGCGACGCAGAACGACAGGGTTCAGTAGCGGTGTGTTTTGGTTCGTATTGATAGGTGGCACTACCTGCTTATCGCGACGGCTCGCGACCACCGTGGTTTATTAAAATGAACGCAATCTTTTTGAAATGTACCTTCGTTTAAAAAACTAAATGCGGACAATAAAAGCAAAACTTAAAGTAAAAAAAACGCGTCTGCATAACGGCGGCGCTTTTTGCTGCCAACGGACTTCGTCTGCGTGTCGTCTGCTTTCGCTTCGCTGGTCGGCTGCACCCACCGTTACTAGGTCAACTCAGTTATGGAACTTACCATAAACGCTGTACATTGGAGGAAGTCCGAAACCCTGTCCGATTTTTTGCAGCTAGGTTGCGCTGCCGGCGCATTAATCCACGCGTTTTCGTCTGCTACTGCTCCGCGGCTGCTTTTTAGTCCCGACTCCTCTCGAGGTTCAGCATGGTTTTGGGTTGGTTTTTGCCCTTTCCGCCAGTAAAAAGTAAAAATGTGACTATCAACAGCAGCAGAAACAATTTGAAAGTTGTCTGCTGCTGTTATCCGTAAGAAAAGGCCAGAACCGCGCCGTTAATGATGATGATAGCTAGTGTTAATGCGCAGCGCGCGCCCTCTGACAGGCGCCACGCAAAGGGACCCCCTCGGGAGCGGAGTTCCACAACTGAGTTGGATCTGGTAACGTTGGCTGCACCTTCGGACGCTGCTCCCGACGCCATCTATCAATACAAACGCCAAACACACCCCGCTACTGAACCCCTGTCGTCTGCGTCGCTGCCCGCCGTAGACCCTGGCAAGTTTCTTGGCCTTATTTTTTTACAGAAAGAGAACTACGCTTTCTAATTTTACAAGAAAAAACCGACGCGTGATACACACCTTTGACGAAAAGTTTAGATTGCTACGTGCAGGCGTCGATTTTTACGGTCTATTTTAGATCGAGCCTGGCGACTTGGACCACCCTATATTTAGGTATCATGACGTCAATTGCTTCATGTATCTGCTTGACATGTCTGTAGACAGTGTTTTGTACGACCAACGTGACAACCGTCGTACAAAAAGGAAGCCCTCAGACGGTATCTGAACACTGTCTTTCGTGTATATACGACGTACTAGCAGTTAACGAAAACATATTCGGGGGTGTTACCCCGCGGTTACGCCCCCGACCACTCTCCAAGTGCAAATACTTCTGGCAGAGGTGGCGTCGACGGCGTCGGCGCCGTGGTTTTGGTTCCCACGCTCTCCGAAGCGCGCGAGCAGCCACGTGAAAAAAAAGAAAAAAAAAGAGGGTCACCAAAGGGCAGCAGCCGCGTTGTAAGACATCCCCGGGAAACCCGTTTCGGTTGACCGGAGACTTGCTCTGGCGCGCCTGCTTCGCCGCATATATTGCTCGTCTTCTTCTTTATACACGTTGGTGCACGCGACAGCACCGATGTCGTGCAGGAAGGACGTCCCCGTGTGTGCGTTCGTCATCGAGGCATCATTTTTGTTGTCGGGGATCGAGCGCGACATGGGACAACTCCGGCGCGTGATCGTTACCGTTGGCTCTCAAGTATACAGTCTCCGGCAAAATATCAAAGACCAATTTAATGATAAAGCGCGCTCGAGTTGTTTCCTCGTTATAGATTGAATCGCTATTTTAGTGTCATTAAATTTAAAAAAAATCATTCAGTGAGGTTGAGGCACGCTTCTGTTTTCGTCAGTCGGGCCAAGGTCCCAAACCTTCGGCCGTACCGCTCATATCGCCGTAATTTATACCTTTATCACGTGACCTTTACTTTTTTTTTTAGTTCCAACGATTTCTGGGTGAATATGTATAGTTCGTCGATTTTATGAAAAATCGTCTACATCCTATCCGTTTCTCTTGAGCTCTAACTAGCCGGTTCTCAGAATATAAGCGCAAATTCTTCGTTCCATCGAATAAACGTTGAATCGAAAGACCCATTCGAAAACACGGCAGTTTCGAGCGGCTGCGCTGAATTCCCTTTGCCCATACGCCATATAGTATCGCGTGGGGCGAGGAAATAGAGAGTTTTAGTGCGGCCTACATAGCGGCCGCGTGCTCAATCCACGCTTCGAAGTGACGGCACGAGGTCCCGCTGGCAACGACAAGCTGTAGCGTACGGTGTCACAAAACTCTCTAATTAGGTTTTTTTTTTTTTTTTTTCTACGCTGAAGTGCCTTAGGCCAAAGTGTGCTTAGCACCGCCAGATAAACTGCATCGGCGAATGGAGATCTCGGTGTTTCGACGTGCCTGATGTGACAATACATTTTGTGGGAGGAACTTGTCACCAGCGTCTTGAAAACTCTAGGAACAAAGACGCACGGGCCTTTCATTGAAATTCCAATGTCATAGACCCCGCCAAATAAGCTCGGCATTCTTCCAAAAGAGCGCGAAGGGCGACTTTTATTATCTAATTAGGGGTGACCTTTCTATATCCATTCGACCGAAGTTTGATATTTTTCTTCAAGGTCCATCCGCGAACTCGCAGTTGTTGAGGCGTTGCATAAAAAAGAGTTGCTCTTGGATCATTTTGATGTATTTCTTCGGCCATCTCGGAACGGCGTTCATTGGTGTTCCCGGTGGGCCGATATTGTTGCCAAAACTTTGAATAAATTCAAAGAACTGGGAACTGGCCAGATGTCACTTGCAAGGCTATTGCCTACACCGATAGGGTCTCCTAGTTACCTACCACTATCACTTGCAAAGTTATTGCCTGTTATTGCCTACGTCCAGGTTCTCCTAGTTTGTTTTTTGCTTGTTATTGTTAGAGAAAAAACGAACAAACACCGGCAAAACGAACTTTGCACCTGCTCTCTTTTCCCCGCCTTTTCCTGCTCTCTCTCTCTCTCTCCCTCTCTAGTTCGCATTTTTCTTTTTGGTAGTAGCATCGACGCCAACGCTCGAGATTTGCTGCTCTCCGCTCTCGTCTTTGCCCCCATGTTCTTGACCTCATACCCAAAGAAACATGGCTGCATGTTTACATGCTGCGACGTTCGAACGTTTGCATGATTGGCCCAGAAACGTCGCGAAGGAAGGACAGAGACGCATATTCGGTATACTTATCCTTCCCTTGTACGATCTTTCTCCTGCCTTGGGCCACTAAATAACGTACGCTGGAGAGTACCGGCACTCCCTTCCTCGAGTATCTTGTGGGCGCCGCCATTTTGGGGCTTAATGCCGACCGGGCGATGCGGTGCCAGTGAACTCGGGCGATATATCGTCTCGCCCGTCGCGTTTCCTATGATTTCAGATGAAGCTACTGGCATACCTAGCAACAATAATTTTACTAGTCTGTCCGAAATGTCGTTTCTCCTAGCCACTGATATCTATTGTAGTAATAGTAGTAGGCTGGATCGCGGATACGGAGCCGTCGATGGCACCACCGGCGGCCATTGCTCGACACAAGGCAATACACGCGCGAGTCTATGGGAGAAACACACAAAAGTAGGAATATTGAACCTTCTGCGCGGTGCTCTTAGGCGAGTATTTTTGTAATGTGCTGCGATCATTACATGGGGTGTTTGGAGGTCGAATCGGTATTTGTAAGGCATGCGAACGCCGATTAAAAAGTCAATGCACCGGAGCACAACCGACTGTGCCGGCGTCGCTTGCTTCAGATCGCTAAATAAATGACACGTTCAACCGATGAACGACACGCTCCGAGTTTTAGTTCGTCACAGTAAGCCCTCACTGCTGTTCAGAGCAGTTCAAAGAAAAAGCTTGCACCAGAAGTACTCTGTGCAAGCGCTTGAAACGATGCGAATCCCCCAGTAAATGCCTTCTAACGTATCGTCTGTTAAGCTCCGATGACTTCGAGATCACGAACGCATCACAGTTTACGCCCAAGAAAGTCGCAACCCTCGATCCTCAACCACAAAACATTTATTTAAAAAAATATGGGCATTCTAACGCTTTTGATGTTTGCGCCCAGAATATTAGCTGTCATTCCCAGAAAACACAATAAAAGTTTCATCGTCGAGAACAACCTACTAAGGTAAGAAATTGCAGTGTTTCCCGTTTCTCCCATAGAGTCCCATGCATTAGCTGGTGTCAAGCGGTGGCTGCCGGTGGGACCGCCCGACCCCAGCAAGACGATCCGCGATCCCGCCTACTACAGTAGAGATCAGTGCTCTTAGCAGCCAACGGAGGCGCCTCGGATGGATGGATGGATGGATGAATACGGCTGAGCCCTTTGGATCGGGCGGTAGCTTACGCCACCTAGCCAATTTGTCTTACCATTTAAGCTTAGAATATTTAAATGTGAAAACTATATACACTCTGCCCTGAACAGAAAGTGAGGCTATAAAACCCCTTGCCATCAGTTAATAAGAAAATACCTAGTTTTCTCGTGCTTTCTGCCACCATTCACTTAATCTTTGCTTGGTAATCTCTACTGTCTTGTAATCCACTTTTCCTTCGCTGTCTCTAAAACCCAATGACTTTATTAAATCTATGTTGTCTTCGGTAGGCATAGGGTGAAGCCCTTTACAGTAGAGTATCAAGTGCTCAGCCGTCTCGTCCACCTCTCCACAAGCAGCGCACACTGTATCCATTTCCTGGTACTTCGCTCTGTATGTTCTGGTTCGCAAAACACCTGTCCTTGCCTCAAACAACAATGAGCTTCCCTAGAATTATCATAAATGCTTTCTTTGGCAATAACTGTTTTGTTTAATCTATAGCTTTCCAGAGCCCTCTTTGTCTGCATTCCCTCTAGCCACCGATCTCTTTCTGTGGCCTTAACTTTCTTCTTAACGGAGACCTGCTCTTCCGTAACCCCACTATAGCCTAAAAACTTTCCTCTTAATTTCCTAGTGCGCTGTCTCCACTTTGTGTCTATACTCCTCATGTATAAAAAGCTGAAAACCTTTCGTGCCCATTGCTCCCCATCCATTTGCCTCAACCGATCCTCAAATTCTATCTTGCTCGCAGCTTCCCTGCCCTCAAATGACGCCCATCCCATGTCTCCTTGCACTCCTGGTTTGGCGTTTTGCAATGTGCCCCCAAAGCCAGCCTACCTACTCCGCGCTGTTTTATTTCTAGTCTTGCATGCACTTCGGATTTCATGCATAGCACTGCGTTTCCAAAAGTTAAACCAGGCACCATGACCCCTTTCCAAATCTCTCTCACCACCTCATACCTGTTATAATTCCAAAGTGCTCTATTTTTCATTACAGCTGCATTTCTGTTGCCCTTACCTATTATATACTTTTCATGCTCACTGAGATATGCTGCACCATCACATATCCATACTCCTAGATACTTGTATTTACTAGCTCTCTCCACTGTAATATTCTGTATTTTCAGCCTCTCAACTTCATCATTGTTAAAAATCATGACTGCTGATTTTTCACTACTGAATTCTAAACCTAATTCCTCCCCTTCCCTGCCACAGATGCTCATTAATTCCTGTAAATCTATCCTGTTGTTAGCCATTAGTACGATATCATCTCGCATACATCAATCCCGGTAAGTGATTGCTGAATTTTTTGGCCTAGCTTACTGTAATGAAAGGTCGAATCTAAGCCCACCTCTTCTCTCAGTCTATCCTCCAACTCCTCCCAGATACAAATATGTAAACAGCGCAAGTTGCGATAACGGGCACCCCTGCTCTACAGGCCTCGTCCTATCTCTATTTCCCCCGTTGCCTTTCCTTCCCATGCTGCAACCACTCTATTATCTTTCTTGTAAATGTTCCTCAATCATTGCTGTGAAGGCCTTCATCTAGGTTGGCTTCCACTATGTCCCACAGATTCCTTTTGGTTCACATTGTCATAGGCACCTTGATATCCAGAAACGCCGGCCAGAGCCGTTCGTTTTCTTTTGCGCTATTTCTATACACTGTGCGATGACGGTACATTGGCAGCCGTGACCGAGTATATTTCTATACGTTTACTTACGCTAGTCAGCGGCAGCTGGTGGCCAAAAAGGGCAACTTTGGGAAGGCAATGTCGCCCAGCGATTGGACCGAGCGCTGCTGCGTCACAGTTCGGAGCGGCGCTCGGAGATTCGAGATCGCGTCCAATGATCGCGGTCGCGGGCCGTCTCAGAGTTGCGGAAATTCCCCATAAGATGGCGCCACTTGTCAAACCAAACCTCGTTACCCTGTGGATATGGAGACTTATTTAAAATGTTTCGAAAGCGCGAACAAAACGAGGACACGGAAGAAACGAAGACAACAGAACAGGCAAGTTAAGTTAAACTATGAAAAAAAAAAGTTTAAAAAGGGTTTTGAATTTTTTAATTACTATGGACCAACTTGCCCAAACCCAAGTTTTAATGAAAGGTATGGAGCGCAAAAAGTGCATAGTTGCGGTGCTCGTTGTCTTTGTGATGTTTCTATCACAGGCCAATCGCCCGCATAAAAAAAGAGAAACGCAGAATGACGAGGCGCTTTGCTGTCGAAACTTGGAGTAGAACGCACATTATTGACACGCGTCTACGAAAAAAAAAAAGGCTTCCTACGCGCGTCCCGTTTTTACCAGTCGAGGTTGGCGTTTTGCGCTGGCGTGGATAGGAATGCGGTTTAGAAAAGCAGATGTGATAAGGCCGCTTCATCGGCTGTTCGCCTCTCGGAGATGATTGGCGACAACTGACAGGTGTTTATGCTCGCCGAGGTTTTTTTAGCTCAGTAAGCCATGACATATGAGAGCCCAATCTACCTGCAAAACGACAATTTGCGACTAGTTAAAAGAGGAGCAATTGATTTAATTACATGTTTCAGAGGTTTGATTTGAACATCATCTCTGTCAGTACTTTTGCTATTTCCAAGGTTCATAAAAACTGATGCCACTTGCTCCGCATCGGTGCGGGCAAGAAAAAGTGTGTCAGAGACGCCTTTCACAAATGGAACTTCATCGGCATCGTTACCATTCTTTACAATGTTTACGAAATAATCATTAAATATTTCAGCCAACGCCAAACCACCTCTCGTCTCCCCTCGATGTTAAGCTTCATGGCTGTAGGTTCGAAAGGGCCGCGCCAAAGAAATGAGTAAAGCTTCTTCCATATAATATCTTTTTGTCGCTCATTTTAAAACGCAGCATAAGAATACGTACGCTTAGCCTTACGTAAAGCACTTGTCACAGCATTTCGCTGCTTTTTAAATAACGCCAGCACACCTGGTTTTCTGGATTTAATGAATTTGTTGTAGAGAACGTCTTTTTTACTCATCATTTTCATTATCTCCTTTGTCACCCAAGGCTTCCGAGCCTTCCCGTGGGCAAGTTGATTTTTGTACGTGAAACTCTTTTCATATATCTTTGTAAAAATTCCAATAAAATAATCATATGACTCGTCAGCTGAAACACTGAAAAACACCGTGCTCCATTCAGTACGGCAAATCTCAGCATCAAATGCATCTAGATTTTCTGCAGTGATATCTCGATAATAAACTGGGCAGTCATCTCCATCGTTCTGTATCCCAACCTTCGAGTCGACAAGCATATAAATTGGTAGGTGGCCACTTATCGTGGTTCCAATGACACCTCTGGACACGTGAGATTCGTCGGCATTTGTTAGAAACAAATCAAGTAATGTTTCTTTCAAAGCAGTTATTCGCGTGGGTTTAGAGACTGGGTTAAAGTATCCGTACGACTGATATAAGGAAAAAAACTCTAGCTGTCTCGGTGATGAAGAGAGCATATCGAGATTTAAGTCTTCACCCAAGAACAAAATGAGATTATTTTCACCAATAAACACAAACAAATCGGCAATGAACTTTAGGAAACAAAAAAAAATATCACCATTCGGAGGGCGATATATCACGCAGTACACGCACTTCGAATGTTTGACCGTTAAAACTTCATAATCGCGTTGACACTGTCGTGAAGTCCCTAATTTTGATGCAGTTAAGATTAGTTTTTACACACATGCAACACCGCCTCCCCGCTGTGAAGACCGGTTTACGGAGTACGTTTTGTATGGTTCTAATATTGGAGCATCAGTTTTCGCGTCCGCCCAGGTTTCGGTCAACATAATTATATAAAAAAAAAATTTGAAACCTTCTAAAAGGATGCTTAGGTCATCATGCTTATTTCGAATGGGTTGTGCGTTTAAATGGAAAAAAAACACTAAAGGGTGCACCTGAGCGGTTCGTATACAATTTCTCCACCTCATTGGGCAGGGGATAAGCATTGCTGTTGTTATAAGACATAAAAAACATGCGAAAAAAACTTTATCTCCGATAATAGGGTAATCCCGAAACACAGCTAACAGGGGCACTTTATGCTTACCCCGTCAACAGGGATGGCCCCGCTCGCGGTGTCTGTAATGACTACTATTTTGGTAAGGTCCATGATCGTAAAGGCCCGCTCCCACACTCGCGTTCGGAGCGACCACTATGCTTACAAACGAATGCTACCGCTGCGACTTCAACGACAACCGTACGCGACGTATACACACACATGCAACAACACGAATCAACAGCCAATGAGAAACGAGCTTCAGCTCTTGCTCCTGGCCAATAGTAAGCAACCCAGCTACGCTTATAGCCGATTCACACGACGGACCGAATCGCGATTTTCGTCCGCGGACCGTGTACCACGTGACCGGCACGTCACCGATTCCTGCGATCCGCGCCTCGTCCGCGGACGCGCGGACTGATAAAGTCGAGCGCCTTTTTCACTCGCGGACGTTTGGCGGGAGATTGACTTGGAAAGCGTTTAGTCTGGCAACGGTACATGGTTTTCTTGGTTTTTTGCTTCTGGGCGTTCAAAACAAAAATGGCGCATCGTTGTGTTTTGTGCGTTCGTTGGTTCATTTTGTCGCGCGATTCTTGGTTCCACGCGTGAAAGAAACTTCAGAAACTTTGTCCGGCTGACGCGACGCAGGTTCCGGTACTCCTCCGGGTCCGTGTCAAGAAGCTCCCGTCAAAACTCGTCTAGCACGCCGCGATAATTCTTGCACGTCCAATCAGGATTTCACCGAGCAAGACCTCTCTTGTGGCTGTGGTGTACTTGAGTGTTGTGCACGAGCGCGGAGTGCGTGAAGGCATCTCCAAACGCCCCTCCGCGAGCCCAGAACTTCGTCGCGTCTACGCCGAACCCTTCTCGAGCAGGACCATGCCTGTGTCACTGTCATGCTTTGGGTTAGTAAAGTTAGTGGCGCTTCGCGCGAAGCCTGTCCCGGTGTTTTGTCTCAATCTGTACGTAACAGCGGCGTACGATTCTTTATCGCGGTAGCAAACGTCGATTTCTCTCTTGGACAACGGTGCCACGGTGCGATGTTGGAGTTTCGCGGCACTGTGGGGTGGCGAACAGGTTCGGTCCGTCCTCGCTGGCGTCTGCTCGTCGTCTCCCTCGTGTGGATGCGCTTGGGAGACGGACGAACCGCGGACATGTCGTCACGTGATCAATCCGTCCGCGGATCAGTCCGTCGTGTGAACCGGCCTTTACAAACATGGCGGGCAGTTTCCTGCCCGACGCGAGGTCCACCGTCCTCACCGGAGCAGCCGGAGGTTTCGGCTACGGCGTACAGTCACGAAGATCTGCTGTGCGCCTACAATAGCTGTGTAAAGGCTGGTTCAGACATCTGAAACGAACCCGCTATCCACGACTGCGTCCGTTAGGACCGGAACGACCGCTCTGCGCCGCGCGTAGGCTCCTGCAACCACTGCAACAAGCGCAGTGCGTCGGCAGCACGGCGACCGCCTCTCTGCCGCCGTCAGTTGTTGGGGACGTGCTGCCACTCACTTGTGTAACAAAAAATAGACAGACCGCCTTCTATGACCACAAACTTTATTTTTTTATTTTTCAGGATACGCTTGTAGCGTAGTGCATTAGAAAAAAAGATGCAGTACGCCGTTTTGCACGATCACGACTTTAATACACGACTTTGCCAACAGTACAAATCTCGCCACACGCCTTTTCTACGATTATAAAAGGCGATGTAATCTTAGCAGCGATATAGCAACGCAGAAATATAATTTCGTGATCAGATAGACGTTGCGAGCGAGACGTTTTGAGATTTCAGGATTGCTAACACTAATCACCTTTCTCGGGTGATGAAAACGCGTGAAAATTCGCATATTTTACACGGTACGCACTAGTAATACCTTGAACTTGAGCACACGCATGGAATGCTCCCAAAAAGAAATCCGGGCGATGTTCGAGGACACAAATGCTAAGAAAGCACCACTGTAGTCGAAGTAAACAAAAACGACGGCACGGGCGTTTCTGCCGTCTTGAGAGTGCCACCACGAGATCGCCGCACGAGTAGGTGGATCTTCCCTTGTAGTACGTGCTGGGTTATCATAACGACACACGACGAAAATTCCCAGTCAAGGATAGCGCTTTTACGCGGAACGATGAGCTTCCAACACGCCGTCCACGTCGACGATCACCACCGACGTCATGTTTGCGTATAGAAGCAGCCCGGCACGACCGGCATGCAACGCGCGTGACCGAGCTCTCCTTGACCTTTGATTGGTCTGTCGTTGCGGTCGTTCCCGAACGTAACGAAAAAGTTCAGCCCGGCTCAACTCCTTGCGTTGCGAACGAACACGAACGGAACGACCGTTTGGCGCTTCGTTGCTATGGTAACTCGTCGTTCCAACCGGTTGCATTCGTTGGTAAGCGTAGTGGTCGCTCCGAACGCAACTGTGTGAACGGGCTTTAAGGCACGAGTAGGGAAGTCAGAGGTCGGTGGCAGAAGAAGCCCCCTGAGGGAACATTCTGAAGGGCGCGTGGAGCGGTCACGGTGTCGGCCAAGGTCGGTGAGGGTGGCAGGTGGGGGTGGAGGCCGTGAAGGTTCTGGTTTTTTATTATGGTGAATTCCGCTCGCACATCTCGAGCGCTCCAAGAGGCGCTCCATTTCGAGCGCGCGTATTCCGCTCGCAGATCTGGCTCGAGTTGGTAATCTTCCGCTCGTAAATCTCTGGCAACACCCGCTCCATGGAGCGCCTCCAACACCGCCAAACTTGCTCCGCGGGATTTCACAGATCTATCCGGAACTTGACAGAGCGCATACGTCATTTCCTTTCTGACTAGACAGTGGGCATGCGCGGCGAGGTTGGCGAGGCGGCGAGATCGCCGGCCGGACCGGTGGGGCCGATTGGGCCGTCGAGTTGGATCTGTTCGGATGCGTCGGTTGTTTACGCAGGATTGTGACGGCTCGAACGCTCCTGCCTCGCGTAGATCAGGCATGGAAAGCCGGGACAGGAGCGTGACAAATTGGAAGCGCTGACATCTGTGATCGTGAGAGGAGGAACGAGAAAAAGAACGGCAGAAAATTGAAAGGAGGCAGACGCAAGGTTAGGGCTGTTCATTTTGCGGCCACTGATTGTTTACTTTCTTTTACACCGCATGCCGCCGGCGTTTTCTTGTGCAATAAAGCAAGAACAGATTAGGCAACGACCAGTGCCAGTGATGGTTTGTTACCTCTGTGTTTATTAAAGTCGTACCAGTAATCTGAACTCCACCGATGGCAATCGCTGTGCGTGCCCCGCCGCTTCGAGGCGGCCGAAAGCTATATGACGGTGCCGAATGCGGACGTCTTCCTCGTTATTTTGACATGGGCTTCGTGGTAGCGTATAATTTCGCCCGGCCTGTGTCGCGTGTTATTTCTGTAGCGAAGCAGTGACAGTTGTCACTGGTCGTCGGAAAGATCAGTCGGCTGAGGCGTTGGTGGGATCGTCAAGTTGGAGTAGCGGCCATTTTGAACGGCCGAGGGGAGAGCGGGGAGAGGGGAGGGAGGGGTTGCTCCAAAAAGGCGAGTCCATCTTCCGCTCGTCGATTCGGAGCGGGTCCCACGGACCGGAATTTTGCCTCCCTCGCAGATTTTGGAAAGCGCTCCGGATCTACCAGTGGAATTCACCATTAGTCGTCCTTCCTTTTGCACCCTCTGCCAGCTCTCTTTGTTGTCCTCCCCGTCGACCCCCTCCGTGGTCCCTCCCTAATCCCACTTGCGCTGCTAGCAGCGTCGTCCCCTCCGGCGTCGGTCCCTCCATCAAGAGGTTTCCCCGTCCTCGGGTGTTCTTTGCCCGCGGAGTGGCCGTCTTCCACACTGCAATTCTCCTCCTCGGCGCTCGTCGACAGTGCGCCCAGGCACCGCGAACGGATTCTCTATCGGAGTTTCCGCGATGTCCAACCTCAGCTCCTGTCCGGGGGTCGGATGTTTCTCAGCGAGTACCTGCCTCGAGGGACTGGTTTCAATCATCTCCAGCTCATCCATAGTGGCGCCGAGCTCAGCGGTTCCCATGGTCGCAGCGCCAGTCACTCGAGCCATGCCGTGCTACGTAAATGAACGAAGTA
>JAZHYW010002183.1:0-28315 GCA_037355805.1 Ixodes ricinus
TCTTTAATTCTGGAATTGAATGGACACGCTGGTTTCACGCCTGTCTTGTTTGTCGTCGCTGGGAAAAACTTGGCAGATAAGCAGGAATGCTGGAACCAACCTACGGTATATTCGAACTTGCCGCACAAACGTGTACAATTTGATCAGACTTATCACAGCAACTGGCACTTTGTAGCCAAGCATCGTAGTGATTAGCGATGGGCTCTGTACAGTCCTTATTACCTAGAGCTGCAGTTTTTGTTGTGTCGCCTTTTTCACCGCTAAAACTCATATTCCTAATAACTGCTGGTTTCAAGATACCCGCGAGATATTATTTAGGCTCCAGAACTATCTACGATGCCCAGACGGGTCCAGAGCACCGTCCTATCCCACTGCGGACAGCGACATGTGAGCCTAACTTGGGTTCGGCCGTCGAAAGTGCAAACAGTGCAAACAAATAAAAAAAAAAGAAGTGTAATGCGAGGAAGAGGAACAGTACATGAGAGGCGTCTAATGGCTCCGTAACGGGACTAATACCCTAACAATCGGCGCTTCCCTCACTGACGGGTACGATTTTGCTCAAAGTGAGAGCAGGAGCTTTCTCGGCCGCTGATAGTGCGTGGCGCCAAAGATTTTTTGCTGACGCGCATGACTGACCAATGACAAGTCGTTCGTCCCACTGCGTCCACGATCGCAAAATACTGCGGTCAGAACGTCTTACCAACTTATAAATTGCGGAGATGTCTTGTGGTTTCTAATGTTTTCGAGCCTTTCTATAGCCCCCTGCCAATTTCAGACTTCAACGGCAGAACAACCTGAGATTTGCGAGGCATAGTTGTCAGATTTTCTGAAGCATGAAAGAGCAGCCGATTACAATTTCTTCCCGCGTCGGACCTCAATCCGCCGCTATACTCTGTTTGTAGCAGGGGGTCAACTTTATTTTGCAACTTGTTAGCAGACGATGCACTGTAGAGTGCCTTCATACACACGCGCGCTTTTGCTTGAGTGGTGACATCTCAGCCATTTTCACGCCCAATCGTTTTTATGCATATTGAAGTGCGCGCAATACGGTGTCACTCAGCTCAAGCGCGTAGCTTTGGCTAATACATAGACGCCATTTTAACGCCCAAGTCACGCACCGAGTGCGCGAGAGCGTCACGCGCTGGCACATTCAATGCAACAATGGATGTCTTCACCCTGAGACAGACAGACATGTAGGCACCCTAATGCACTGTATTTTCTTTTTTCTTTTCGTCTGCGAACGACGCTTCGTTTAGAAGACGAATCCCGTTCTTCGCGCGTCTAGCAGACGATTTTTTGCGAACACTATGTATTTTCACTCGCTTCGTGAGAGGCAAGTAAGTTACTTTGCCGAATTACCCAAACATCAAAGATAATGTCAGGAACCTATGTACGTACATGCGCTGCTAGTGCCTGGCATAGCGCTCAGTACCCTGATCAAAAATTAAAATTGAAAAAATAGGCGCTCTGCCCCTGTGTTTTAAAAAAGCCTCGTTCCGGTTATTTACTTCGAATCTTTTTATATATGAAAGCCAACCGCGCACAGCCCGTGTACCCACGTTCCCAGCATTCTCCTTAATGCCCGTGTAATTTAGCGAAAGGTGTATTAGGTCTCGCTCTCTGTCTCGCAGTGACTGAACTCGATCCCGAGCAGCGGCGGCACCCTTGCCCGGTGGGAGGTCACGACGACCGTGACAAACCTCGCCAGCACTCCGGGGAGGAAGATCTTATCTCCTGAGCGAGCACGCTCGCATCGCTTACCACACGATCGAGTTTCCGGAAGCGGGAAGTCCCTGTCCTTACTGCATTGTTCAATAATGTATCGGGGTTTAGGCAATTTATATACTAAATGGGCGTTGGATACGCAGTGAGTGAAGTACATCATTATTTTTTTTTACCTTCTACGTTTTATTTGTTGTGCGCATTACAAGCTAAATACAACGTATAATATTTGAAAGATCAGAAAATGTTTGGTTTTAAATATATAAAATTATGGAGGAGTGGCGAAGGACGGCGGTGTGTTTTTTGATTGTATTTTGTGTTTTATTTGATTGACTCTCGATCGCAAATTATTAGCGAGCGCCCTTACTCCTCTTTCCTGGAATCCCTATCACAAATTCTGTGCTTGCCAGTCTTTGCCAGCAAGATAATGCTTGCATATATAGTTTTTTCCTGAACCTTTTTTTTTCTTTTTAATATTTTTTTTTGTTTTTTTCATTGGTCTTTTTTTGTTTGCTAACTAATATTTCGAAGAAACCTCTTTACAAAACGTCAAGCTACATTTTGATAATTTTACTTCTAAAATATTTCGTCTTTTTCAGTTCGAGTTTGTAATCTTTTCATTTCCTTTATCCATTTTTTCGTTTTAACGTTAGTTGAAGGTAGCGCTTGTTCCGTCCAGGGGGGATCGTTGGCAGAGTAGGCTACGCGCCACACTGGCTCGGAGACACATTGCCCGCTTCGATCTGGAACAACACCATACGGGCGTGCGGTCGTGTATCACTACTGCGTGATGCACGTTGAAAAGCCCAGGCTAGTGGTTGTACTCCACTCACCGAATTTCTTATCTACAGTGTGTAACAAAGTCTCCATATCTGGCAGACTAAACTACCGCTGTATAAACAACTAACGACAAATTTTTGTCCTGAGCAGTCCTCTATGTGTTCTTGTTTTACGGGCCAACTCGTTTTGAGATGTTTCACCAACTAGGCCATCAGCTTACATTCCCCAAGTGAATAAGGTGTCTGGGGGGGGGTACTTTCTTGTTGTATGCCCTGTCTAATTAAATACTGAAAATGAGTGGGGTAGAATTCACAATCCTAGTAAAGTCATTGAAACAACGGCACGTGTTACTTCCTCGATAGTGGGGCTTCAGCAGGGCTTCAACTATAGTAGGCGTTGTTTTCTGTTATCTTCAGTGTTTTCACCAAACTTCGTATGCGTTCAGTAGTACATTTTATCTAGACCATAGCCTCTTTCACACTGATAATGCCTGGCCAGTCGCCAGCTGCCAGCTATTAACACGAGGATGTGCCGCTTCCCCATAAAATACAGAAAACGTAAACGACGCGAACGAAGTGACTTAGCCTCTCTCGTGCTTTCTTGATGCGATTTTGGGCATTTGACGTGGTAGATGCAGGTCACATTTAGGATTTTTTTCACTCTTTTTCCCGCGTTTTATGCAGACTCGGTACAGAAGGTTCCGGGATTTCATGTCCCGACACCCCAAGCAACAGCCGTAACCATGGAAAGTGGCTAAAGCCCATTTTGAGAAAAGACTGCGTCCCTTACGAAAATGGCATATCTGGACTTATATAAAAAACAGATATGGTTATATAAAAAATTGGGCATATCTGGCCATATCAAGCACATCAGTTTATATAAGGCTTATCTAGCCAGATATGCCCAATTTTTTATATATCCATATCTGGGTCTGCCAAATAGGGGTATATCTGCCTCCCATATCAGGCCAGATATGTCCCAATCAGATAAGGCAACCTTTATATACAGGGTGTTTTTTTATTCTTGCAGATTTGTTTTTAAAAAGCCATGAAAGCTACACTTATGCGGTTTGTGCGAGTGAGTTATACGCCCAGGGGACATTATGTGGGTGGCTAATCTTTGCGATAAGTCGGCTAATTAATTGAAATTCACTACTTAACTTTTCAATTAGTGAAAATAGACATATGGTTCCAATTAGAAACTTGCTGAGCGTCGTCCAAAACCCCTAAATCAGTCATTTTCAGAAAGACTTTCAGCGCGTGAGAAGCGTAGTAGTGCACTAAAGTTACCACTCGTGGAGCAGGTACAAGGCTAGCGGTTTCGGTAAGGCGCCCGCGCAATTTTTCCGTCTCTTATCTAGCCCCAGCCTTGTACCTGCTCCACGAGTGGTAACTTCAGCGCACTACTGCGCTTCACACGCGCTCAAAGTCTTTCTAAAAATTACTGATTTAGGGGTTTTGGACGACGCTCAGCAAGTTTCTAATTGAAACCATATGTCTATTTTCACTAATTAAAAGTTAATTAGTGAATTTTAATTAATTAGCCGACTTATCGCAAAGATTAGCCACCCACATAATGTCCCCTGGGCGTATAACTCACTCGCACAAACCGCATAAGTGTAGCTTTCACGGCTTTTTTAAAACAAATCTGCAAGAATAAAAAAAACACCCGGTATATTGTTGTTTTCACAAATAACTACCAAAAGTGACTTCTCATCTGTATAAGAAAAATACCAATTGGATATTGAGCATGTACCAACTTTTATTAATTTTTACATGAGCTGCGCTTTACGCCACTCCTGATTTCGCTCAACTTAATTCCCAGGAAAGCAGGATTATCGACATTCGCTTAACGAATGTCGATGAAACGTTAATGTCGACGAAACGTGTGTCCATGAAACGTGTATCCACGAGAAGGTGACCGTGGAACGTGTTATCACGAAACGCAGGGAGAATAAAGAAATCGGTATTCTACCTGCAGTTGTGACATGATTTTAGAATTTCGGAGAAATTATTCTCCCGGCTGCCAGGAGATAGACACGGCCTAATTCTAGAGGTAATCTGGAAGAGTACCTTTAGGAAAACGATCAATTGTCGCGAAGTAGGTTGCAGCGCACTTACGTTGACGAGACGGGACTTGAAAGGTGTAATCCGAGATAGATGTCGACACGGCCACGGCAGAACCACCACTCAAACACAAAAACGAGAAGGAAGGTGTCCGTGAAGATTCAACACGATGTAGCACAAGCTGTCATTTGTAGAACCGAACACTAAACGCATCACAAAAAATTCTTGGGCTTCTTTGAAGAAATCGCTTGCAGAAGCAGAAATCCGCAGCAGCCACGCAGGGCGCAACACACGCCAAACTAGGTCCGGCAGAACGCATTCCGAGATTGCCAACGGCTAATGCGTCATCCGTCAAACCACGCGACCACGCACCTTCTACCACGCTTTCAGCTTAGGGAGAGAGAGAAAAGGAGAGAAGGAAAGGCCAAAACGGGAGTGCACACACAAAAGGCTTATCTTATGGGGCATCAACGACCACAACGAGCGGATTTGTCACTTGTACCCAAGGTTGATAGTGCAGTGAATGCTATGTGTGGCCTTGGGCTCCAGGCAGGTGCCGTGTTCTGCTTTATCACCAGCTTCTAGACTGTAGTCACGTGACCCTAACCGGAGACACGATTGGCCTAAAACATGCATAGCGTCTACCCTGCTGTCAATACCGAGTGAACATACAGCTCTATGAAGTCCAGCTTTTGAACTTCCAAAGAAGCTGTCCAGCTCGAAAGTGACCCAAAACGATGCGAGTTTGAAGATACTATGTTTTACGCCGTATAACCCACATTATAATTTTAAATGAAAAAATAAGCGCGACTATTTTTTTGCGCACGATGTCCACAAATAAATAGATAAATAAATATGTATATATTTTTTTACCAATAAATTTAAAATTATGTGTACACTGTTAGGTTCGCGTTTTTAAATTTCAAATTTTTTACGAAAGAGTTACACATAAAAGACACCACGGACAGCACATCTTCCGACTTTCAACACACGATGAATCGCAGACGCTCGCAAACGGAAGGTTGCGATGCTGCGCGAACGGTTTTTGAAAGATGCTGCGTAGGGTACTCCGGGCGCAACGGCTTCGCAGCCGTTCGAAGGGAAAAGGATTCGGGACGACGAAGTAGCGTCTTGCATCTTCAGTAAGCTAACGGTTCGTGTTTCCCCGCTCAATTTAGCGGGGAAACATGAACAAAATTAGTTTCACTGCTAGATTTAGCGGGAAAATTGACGTCACGTGACATAAGTACCAATTCAATTTCTCGCTAAATTTAGCGGGGCAGTTACACCGATGGCGACGCCGACACCGCTTAACTCGGAAACGGGCGCCTAAGAGCTGCGATCTAAAATCCATTATTTGATTAACTCGCTTTCCGATCTTATGCACTTCGTCATATTGTCACACGTCAAACATACAACCAAATTTCATTTGTCTTTCAATCTTCAAAATGCGCAATTGATTAATTGGTCCAAATACCTGAAATAACTTCACTTTAAGGATGTTAACAATAGTTAACCAATTACATGAGACTCATGCAATATAGATCAATCAACTAGTGTCTTGGCGAGTACATATGACTTATTGCTTGCACGACCGAAACGGGCCCATATATCATTATCAGGGGCTATATTTGCACGCGTATATGGCGATATATGGCCGTATTTACGCACTTATAGACCCTTTCAGGCAACATTTCATGGGCGCCGCCATCTTGACGTCACGTGACCCTGCCGCCATAGCCGACCTTCAGTTTCTCGCCGTTGCTCCGCGTTGTGTGCTGCACCGGCCACCACCGGAGCTTTGTTTTCGTGTTCTTTTACGTTCCGCGTTGAAATCGTGTGTTTTCTTTAGGTCTTTTCGATATTTCGGGCTTTCATTTAATCATTTGATATCTATATTTCAACATAGCTCTTGTATTTTCTTATTTATGGAATGGAATCGGACAGCGAATGGATCGACGATACAAGATTATGGCCTAGGCTTCAGAGACCATGTAAGTTCATCACATTCTTTCGTTTTTGTCGCTAATAAAGGGCAGTCAACACCATTGCGACATATGCAAATTTCAACTGACGCAGTAAGGCTATCGCAGTCGTGCTTCTCGCTGCATGTGCGCGCTTTAGACATCGTTTCCGTAAGTAAAAGCCGAACCGCATGTAAGCGATTTAGCGTGCGACGAGACGAGCGACGGCGACAACGACGAGAGTCAGCGACGAGCGACGAGATTTCTCACTGTCGCCCGTCGCGTCGCTCGGTTTTTGGATTTCTAGAAAACGTCGCTCACCGTCTTGGTCGCTTGCTCCCGTCGCTTCCATGCGGTTTGCCTCGTCGCGCGACTGACCGAGCGACAGCGAAGCGGGTCGCCGTCGCTTGTCTCGTTGCTCGCCAAATCGCTTGCATGCGGTTTATACTTAATATTCGAGGCGCACAATGGTTCAATGCTGTGCGCATCGAAATTAATTAAGTATAAACCGCATGCAAGCGATTTGGCGAGCAACGAGACAAGCGACGGCGACCCGCTTCGCTGTCGCTCGGTCAGTCGCGCGACGAGGCAAACCGCATGGAAGCGACGGGAGCAAGCGACCAAGACGGTGAGCGACGTTTTCTAGAAATCCAAAACCGAGCGACGCGACGGGCGACAGTGAGAAATCACTTCGCTCGTCGCTGACTCTCGTCGTTGTCGCCGTCGCTCGTCTCGTCGCACGCTAAATCGCTTACATGCGGTTCGGCTTCTACGGAAACGATGTCTAAACGCGCACATGCAGCGAGAAGCACGACTGCGATAGCCTTACTGCGTCAGTTGAAATTTGCATATGTCGCAATGGTGTTGACTGCCCTTTATTAGCGACAAAAACGAAAGAATGTGATGAACTTACATGGTCTCTGAAGCCTAGGCCATAATCTTGTATCGTCGATCCATTCGCTGTCCGATTCCATTCCATAAATAAGAAAATACAAGAGCTATGTTGAAATATAGATATCAAATGATTAAATGAAAGCCTGAAATATCGAAAAGACCTAAAGAAAACACACGATTTCAACGCGGAACGTAGAAGAACACGAAAACAAGGCTCCGGTGGTGGCCGGTGCAGCCCACAACGCGGAGCAAAGGCGAGAATGAAAACGACGACGACGACGCTTTCGGAAGGACGATCGTTCTCATCGCTCCAGAAAAATCGTAGTATTTTTGACAACCAACAGCCTACGCACCGGCCGGAACTCCTCGGAGCATCTTCCTTTGGTACTCCAAAGATCCGTCTCCACCCTTCGGGGTTCAACGGATATGAGCCACCATGAAGCACCGAAGCCAGCATCCGCCGACGTCGAATGTGGTGAGCCGGCCATCATTGAAGATGATGCTTCTATGACGGATGAGTCTGACGATGGAGGCAAATGGACGACTCAAATGACAAAGAAGAGACGCCATGGCTCTAACTCGAGCCAATCAACCATCATAAGTCAACCACTTCCAAATCTCACCGTCATTGTCAAGCCTACTGACCCCACAAAACTCGTAACCAACCTCAACCCCTTGGTTCTGAAAAAGAAACTCGAGGACGTGGCTCCTGACGGCATCATACAGATTCGACCGAACTATCGTCTCAATCTGCTGGCCCTTGACACACGTAATGTGGAATCAACAAAAGCCCTACTCCGACTCAAGAGCCTGGGTGCGGTTCAAGTTATGGCGTATGAACCGCCTCCACCATCTGCCTACGTCGGAGTCATCCGCGGCGTATCCACTGAAATCGCAGACGCTGAACTTTGCGAAGCTTTACGAGAAAAAGCGCCTGTAATTCAAGTAAGAAGACTTGGAACTTCGGAGGCAGTAAAGATCACCTTCGCCTCGGGAGCAACATGCGAGCACGTCTACATAGGCCACACTCGATATGAAGTCTTCCGTTACCTGGAAAAACCACGGCAATGTCCGAAGTGTAACCGCTTCGGGCATATTGCAAGTACCTGCTCTAAAGCGCAGCGCTGTAGCCGATGTGGAGGCGAACACGACATCAGCACGTGCGAAGCAGAACAACCTAAGTGCACGAACTGCAGCAAGCGCCATGACGCCACGTCACCAAGGTGTCCAATCTACAAGGTGGAAAAACAAATTACAAATTACAAAAGCTCAAACAATATGGACTACACTTCAGCAAAATCAGCCATTATCAGCAACCAAGAAACCCGCGGCGCAGGAAAGTACTGGACACCTCGTAGGCGTCCTCAACGCACAAATGAAGACAAAGGGATCACAATTCCATTAAACAGTGATCATGAATTCCCATCTTTGAAGAAGCAGCCAGCCACAACGACTCCAAAGATACCAGTCACTACTGTAGAGCCTTCAGTATCTCCAAGCACTGAGGAAGCTACTACAACTCGTCCTCTGAAAGATAAGCCAAACCCAACTAGAAAGTCCAGCGTACAACCTGCCCCCAAGAATTCAAGACCTGACGCAGCACCTAAGCCACAAAGCCTCGGGAATGCGCTGTGCACACTCACCACAATGCTGCGCTCCTTCCTGGCTTCCCTACACTCTCAGTTTGCACAATCCTTAATCACAATAATTGACATTGTTGTACCACTCATCACCTCCTGGTGTCATTAGGCTGCATCAGTGAGAAATCAGCCTAAACAACGAAAAATACAGGTAACAAAAAATAGACATCTTTGCTCCTCCAAAAGCAACTTCATTCCATCAATTATCCAGTGGAATGTTAATGGACTCCGGAATCGAATAAACGACTTAAGGCAGCACCTACAAAGACACCAGGTCGAAGTTTTAGCGCTACAAGAAACTAACGTAAAGCTAGGAGCGATCCGACTATCACCCTACGTCATATACAACAGCACTCCCCGAACAACTTCAACATCAGCAGATGCACCCAAGGCGTCCTTGTACATTCACCGGAACTTACCTCAATTACAAGTGGATCTCTCCGATCTCTGCGACCACAGAGCTGAATACGTGGCTGTGACAATCAGCAAAGGTAACTCAAACCTAACCATCGTCACAGCCTACGTACGACCTAACGTTTCCTGGGACCCTACGATATTACGTACGATACTCTCTAGGTGCGCACCAGCCACGCTGCTGCTGGGTGATTTTAACGCCCATAACGAGACCTGGGGAGACAAGCGAACGTCAGCACGTGGCAGATCACTGGAAGAGCTGACCATAGCCATTGGTCTCCGCTGCCTGAACGACGGAACCGCTACGTTTGTACGCCCAGGAGTAGAGCGTAGCGTACTTGACCTGAGTTTTGCTACCAACTCAATACGCGCAATATGGTCAGCTGAACCCGATAGCTGGGGCAGTGATCATATTCCTATAAAGATCACTTCCCTATCGAGCGCACCTGTCACACACAAGACTTGCACGGTGACGAATTGGGACAATTACCGAATGTACTTTGAGCAAATAATGTCTCTTGGCAATGTCGATTACATGACAGCAATAGCTCAGGCTTTCTCCCAATCTACCCGAACTGTAACCATTCCAATATATCGACCAAACCCAGACCTGACATACATCAAGCTCCGTGCTTTGCGCCGAAAGCTACAGCGACGCGCACTCAAAACATCGCGAATGGAGGACATTCAACACTACCGGAGGGTCGACGCTGCATTCCGTAGACACACCAATCGCTTGCAACGAAGACAGTGGCGACAGCGGTGTGAAATGCTTCATAGTCCTGGTGGTGGACGACGAGCGTGGCGCATGGCTCGTGTCCTAGCTGGGCATGCAATTCCCCGTTCACCTGCTCTTGGCATTGTCATCGCCAAGAACATCACCGTGGCTCACGCGGCAGAGCTGCTCGCCGATGAATTCACTTCTGCTCCTGTAACTCCTCCTGGATTTGTCACAGGCAGCACGACCTTCCCCCAGCCCCGGCCACCATCTTCGTCCTCCAGCGACTCGGATTTCACGCTGCGGGAGCTAACAAATGCTCTTCGCTGCACTTCTCGCAAACGGAGCGCGCCAGGTCCTGATGGAATAACTTTTCAAGCACTGCGGAATCTCGACACTACGGCTCTCCCAGGACTCCTTGCGTACCTAAACAACATCTGGAGAACGTCGGTACTCCCTCCCGCCTGGCTGACATCTGAGGTCGTTCCAATACACAAGTCAGGAAAACCCACATGTGAAACGAGCTCATACAGACCAATCTCTCTCACTTGCTGCCTCGGGAAGATCCTGGAGCGAATGGTTCTGAGACGCCTCGACTGGCAACTTGAGACCTCTGATGCCCTACCTCACCAGCTCTGTGGTTTCCGAAGACATCGATCCACAACAGATGCAATTGGCGACCTCGTGTCAGATATGGAGCAAGCTAAGGCGACGCGCCAAGCCAGCTCGGCCATCTTTCTTGACATCAAGAAAGCGTTCGACGCTGTTCCTCATACAACCATCATTGCTCAACTTCTCAAGTTTGGAGTATCAGGCCGGGCGCTGGCATTTATACGCGCATTTCTAAGTGGGCGCACAATGCGCGTTCGCCTAAACGGAACGTTCAGTTCACTACGCAACGTTGCTCAAGGCGTTCCCCAGGGCAGCGTCATAAGCCCATTTCTATTCAATGTAGTAATGGCAGCTCTCCCAGACGTCTTACGACACATAAACAGCCAATCGCAGATTATCAACATAGCAATTTACGCTGACGATGTTGCCCTCTGGGCTACAGCTCCTACTAACGCATACAGCATTATGCAGCGAACGCTCCAGCAAGGCTTAACAGCAGTAGCAAACGAAATATCAAGACTAGGACTTACGCTTTCCGCCTCCAAAACCGCAGTCCTTCAATATCATCCGACGGCCAGATCATCTATCAACAGGGTCTATACCATCGACGGGTCTGATGTGACACGAGTCCGAACGTACACCTATCTGGGGTTCCTGTTAGACGACCGCGTCTCCTGGCGCCCCGCGGTGAAGACAACCATCATAAGGTGTCGCCGGCATCTCAACGCCATCAGAATGATTATGGGCAGTCGGTGGGGAACACCGCAGGCCATGATGATGCAGCTCTATAGAGGGCTCATCCTCTCACGGCTAGAATACGCCTTGCCGCTGGTCCGCACCAGCACCACCCAATCTTCGGCTATAGAGACTCTTCAACGAGTCGCAATTCGTTTATGCTTGGGCCTACCAAGATACTCCCCAAATACCCCAACGTTAGTGGAAGCCAGGGTCAATCTCGTTGAAAATCACGGCAGGGAGCTGACACTTCGCCACATTGCGAGACAGTCATCTTGTCAATCAACAGGTCCACTTCTAAAGCGTTTTCATCAGCGTCCACTCTCGCACCTCGGACATCTGGCAGGACAGTTCAGAGCACTCGTTGGTGACCCAGACATTATCTACACGACACCACCACCATATGCTCCACCACTAAACATCAATAAGTCTGTTCCCGCTCTCAAAAGTAAACGGAGCACAGCCCAACCAGTAGTCCGGAGCCTTGTTGAAGATCACGTAGAAACGTCCTTCGCTGGTTGGCTGCGGGTATACACCGACGGCTCTGTGCATCACAGCCTTAAGTCGTCTACTGCTGCCATGTGTATCCCAGAGCTGAACATGACCGAGTCCAGGAAGCTAAGTTTTTATACTACGTCGACAACTGCCGAACTTGTGGCTCTTTGGCTTGCCCTTGACTCTCTTAGCAACCTCCCTCAATGTGGCAAAGCGTTAATCCTCACAGACTCTAGGATGGCGCTGCAACAGCTAGATCGTCTTGAAAACGCACCGCAATACGCTCGATTCGTCGCGCACGTTGCAAGAAGCTTACAAAGAAAGGGCTGGCAATTAACCTTTCAGTGGTTGCCTTCGCACATTGGAATCTCGGGCAACGAGGCTGCTGACCGCCTCGCTGCAGCGGCTCATCACCTTGATGTCCCAGTAATAACAGTATCTAAAATACACGAAGCCAAGCGACTTATACATCAAGAAATAATCCTTCGTCACCCGGACCCAAGATTTTCTGGCGGAAAACCTCCTGCACGAGTCCCACCGAAGCTAAAACGAGCCAGCGCCTCCTTGCTGCACAGGCTACGCACTGGATGTGCCTTCACGGCAAAAGCCCTCCACCGCATAAACTCTGCCGTCGACCCCCATTGCCCAACCTGCGTTGTTCCTGAGGACTTTGACCACCTCCTCTGGGACTGCCCGACGTTAACGAAAGAAAGGAAATCCCTCTTCGACGGCCTGCAGTACGCCGGCATCGCACATGCCACTACAGAGGAAATTCTTTTTCCCCCGGGTCCGGTCGGGACCGCTTCGAAATCATTCGGTCGTCTTCTCAAATTCTTAGAAGAAACAGAATTATTAGACCGCCTATAAACCCAAGTACCCGACCTTAACTGCACAGTGACAACAAGTGACAGTCATCCACCCCTTCCCTTTGTCCTTATCTCTCTCTCTCTCTCACTCTCTTTCTTATCTTTTAATCTGTCCCTCCTCTAACCCATTCCCCAACCCTGAACTGACTCGCCCCCATTTTTAGGAGTGGCCAACCGTTCAGGTTTTCCTTTTCAATAAAACGCTTACTACTACTACAAAGGCGAGAAACTGAAGGTCGGCTATGGCGGCCCGGAAGGCGCGCGAAGGGCGCGCCGACTGGTGGCAGGTCGAGTAACTGACTCGCTCAAAGCGTCTATATGGCCACATCTGGCTAAATTGGCTCACTTATATGGGGATATCTGGCCGTACTTGCTCCCATATATAGCGGTATATTGCCATATCTGACTCTTATATTATCATATATGGCCCTATATATAATATATCAGGGCCATATCTGATATTTTCGTACAGGGTCCTGCATTCTACCTTCTGCGACTCCAAAATATGGAGTAGGCACCTTTTGCAGTGGGCATTAAGAAATTCCTGTCTAGACAGGCCATCCTTAAAGTCCGTTTGTGTGAAGCCTCACCATCCTGCTGAGGCTTCACTCAAAGCCAAGGTTGGTTCGGGCCTTCCTGTCTGCAAAGCTGAATCATACAATAGATTTTTTCACGGCATATTTCGGTGTTGTTAGAGTGGCTGACCTCCCCAGGACTCTCTCAGTCGAGGTAGTGGTGGGTGCCTGACGACAGGCACAGTTTGTACGTCATTACAAAACCTGAGCATTGTCAGAGCCAACATCGTCCACCTGCTTTGGGGACTTTGTGGTGATTGTAACCCCGGAGGATCCTGGCTGTCGCACTTGCTCTTCACCTGCTCTTGGCCTTGTCCTTGACCTCAATAATAAAAACTGTCAGCGTTCGCTGTTTCGACATGTGAAAGTTCACCACGTACTCGTCCGTCGGGTTTTTAATTCGTGTTGGGTCATAGCTAGTGTCCCCTACGTTTATTCACTTTTGGAAACAACGTGATGTTATGGCAGAAGGTAATCTGAAGGCCAGGTTTCGTCAGGTACCGTTGTCAAGCTCTAATGGCGCCCATTCCTTTACATACCCTCTGTTTGCACGACACTTTTTGCTGCGTGAGCCTTTGTCTTGCACAACACTCTTTGCGGCGCGAGCGTTCATGTTCCACAATATGTCGCTGCTCACCCGCTATGAAATATGCGTTCTTAAGTATTTGAAATACATACGTTGCGGTAGTAGCAATGCGTAACACACAATCATCATCTTCATTGTATAGGGAGGTTGCGGCCCTAGCGGTGATTATGTGAAGCAGGCCCAACGGCGCCAAAGCATGGGGAAGCCAGAAATCGGGCAGGCATTTTTAATGTAATGGCAGCTATGTCTAGACGAGTATTTTGTTTATAATTATAGAACAGGAACGTCTACAAGGGGAACGTTGGTGATCGCTGGTCGTTTCTCCGGTGCTTGCTGGGGTTTGCCGGTACCTTTGCGTTCGTAGTGGTCGGGCACGGATTGGCCCGCAGGGTTGCCATCGCTACAGGCATCGATTTGGTGTTTGTCGTGGCAGAGATGTTCCTGTCGTCCGCCGCCAACTCTGCCCTATTCAAGAGGTGTCAGGAATGGGTGTACTCGTACAAAGGTAGGAAATGGACCAGTGGGTATACACAGTACATGATAGGAATAAACAGCTATGTCAACGCAGTCAATCCGAGACACAATCACGGCGGGATACTGCCCATAGAAAAACAATATTATTTTTATAAAATATTTTTAGTCCAATAAGCGCATGTGATCAAATACGATCTTATAAGAACCGTATAAGAACGTATAAAACAATATAAAAATGTGTAACAAGTTATAAGAAACTTCTTATATGCTTCTATCTTATATATAAAACTATGCCAAATTCATTTTCAGAACTTCGGTTTGAACCGAAAAATGTCAGTATTTTAGACGCCAAGAGCAGAGGATCTGTCGTGCACGTGACCGAGTAGTCATCTATCTTATATACGCGATCTCAAAGTGTTCTCTTAGCGGAGGGCTTTACAGGGCAGCACCCTTTATGGAGTATTTGGGTTTGTTGTGGATTTTATCTGTGTTCTCCTTTGCGGCTCAGCCTTTGTGCATAAAGTTCGCTGCTGTCGTCCTCGAAGGGTCGAGTTTGGAGCATTTTCAATATTTGGCAAGCCGTTTGATTTCACTTTTTTTTTTCTGGGAGGGGGGGGGGCGTTATTTTGTTTTAATTGCCGGGAAAAATCCGAATCTGTTTTAACACCCTCTTTCAGGCTTCTCGCTGGTTAGGTTAAAGCAGCTTTCATAATCCTATAAACGTGAAAGACGAAAAAGCATGCCAAGGTTTATGCTTTCGAATTTTTCAATTTAGAATGTCCTGACAGAAGTGGTAGCCAAGGTTATGTATGTCATGTCTGCAAGCGCTTCAGCGGGACGATTAATAAAGATATGCGCCTAATGTGCTGCGTTGCGGTCAAACCTGCTTGAAATGAGTGCAACTAGTTAGTTCATATTCACCAAAAAACCGACAAGCTTTCGTCTAAAAAACTATACACCGATAGAAACTGAAAATTTAATGTCCAAATAAAACCAAAACAAAAAGTAACCGAATTTTAAAATAAAAAGCAAAAACCGAAAACGCGGAATCCTATAACTATAGGCCTGTCATATCTTAGGCGGCACCAATACAACCTACACTTCCGCCAGCTCCTGCATATTGTTGTAGAATCTGGGCATTGGGAAACTTTGTTGTTTGTTGTTAGAAAAGCAGCATCGACATTCGTCACAGACTTCACACACTACAAGTTGATCTACTTGGAAGTGGAGGAGCTACAACTGTTGCCTGCGTCTCATTTGAAGGACATCCGTGCATATGTTCCCTACGGGTTCCTGAACTACCTTGTGATCAGGCTACAGACTTCGCACTTGTTCGACAATTTTCAAGGTACGATACGGATGGTTTATGTAAACATTAACCTGAATCTCACGTCCAAGTAAACTTCCAAGCAAATCTATCACATTCAAGCACCTCAAACTATAAATGAGGGCTGATCAAAAAAAGTGAAAGCCGTTTACAACTCCCTGTAACGCCGAATTAGAGCGCAGCTCTTGAGGAGGAGGAGGGGAGGGTACGGGGAGGGGGGGTAACGTGACGTCACTGACGACGTCATCAGTGATGATGACGATGACGATGACGATGCCGATGACGTCATCAGTGACGTCACTGATGACGTCATCAGTGATGATGACGATGACGATGCGGATGCCGATGACGTCATCAGTGACATCACTGATGACGTCATCAGTGATGATGACGATGACGATGCGGATGCCGATGACGTCATCAGTGACGTCACTGATGACGTCATCGGCATCCGCATCGTCATCACGTGACCTCGGAGGGTCACGTGACCAGGGGGTCACGTGACCTGGGCGACCACGTGACCTGGGGTACCACGTGACCTGGGAGCCACGTGACCTTGGGGGTCACGTGACCTTGGGATGAAGGTCATTCCAAGGTCACGTGACCTGGGTATCACGTGACCTGGGGGTCACGTGACCCCAAGGGGACCCCCAAGGTCACGTGACGTTGGGATGACCTTGAGGGTCACGTGACCTTGGAATGACCTTGAGGTTACGCCGACGGCGACGCCGACGGCGACGCCGCTCAAGCCGGAAACGGGCGCCTAAGAGCTGCGCTCTAAAACGTATGCGAACCTTTTCGGCCTTTTCAAGAATATGCCTTTATGTAGTGCAATCTTGTATACCTTCGTAGGCCAAAGTGATTGACTTTGCGTGTCCCCCAAACAACTAGGTGCCGGGAATCAGGCAAGAATCATTTTCACAGCCACACCAACAAATGTATCCATCTTCCGATATTTTTGTTCCGTACCTGATCTTTTCGCTAATGCTAATAATAATAAGATTTAAAGTATTATTATAATACATAAATACCAAAGCAACTGAAGACAGGAACGTACGGAGATTAATGTGGACGCTACTGTCTTCACATTCCAGCTCTTTCTGTCTGGGTTGTCTGTGGCTGTGCCCTTATTCTTTTCTTTTTTTTTTCAGTTGCAGTCATTAATTTGTGTGCCTATGACTTCTGTAATTCTGATGATTTTCAAGATATGGAGCTGTGACAGAAAAATCAAGAAGCTTACGGTGGTTATAAGCTTTGATGCTCTTAAAAAGAAGGCAGTGGAGTTTGGTGTGAGACATAAAGATATGTAAATTGGACCTTAATTGATATAAACACTTTTATGCACTCAATTGAAATTTTTTATAAACACCGAGTTTAAGATATGGGTGTCATTCTTATTCTGAAAGGCAATTCAAATGATGATGTTACTAGGTATACCTGCTAGATGAAACAGAAGTGGATGAAGAAGCATTTATTTGTCTGGCCGAGTCGCTTGAAGGCGCTACCCATACATTGATTGTGATAACGGATTCTTGGGTGTCAGGCAAGTCCAAACATTGCAGCTATTTTATGTATGTTCATGCTTAGCTGCTTCCATAGTTGGTGACATGTTAATAGTGCAGTGCAAGCTTTGTCTCCAGTGTGAGCTTTCTAGCTTTGATCGCACATGCGCGCAGTGGCGTCGGAAGTGTACGGAAGGTGAAGGGGCGGCAGGATGGACTGGAGCTCAACCCCTCCCCTCTTTCCTGCATTATCTGGGAGGGCCGGAGCCCCAATGCCCCTCTTTTCTGACGCGACTGCAAGTGGAATAGGTGAACAGTGATTCCAGAGCATTATCACTATAGGCACGAACTGGCCTCCAGCCCGTCGAAAGGGAGACAGGCATCTGGCAAAGACTGATCAACTGCATGGTCTATATAGGCACGGTTGTTTGTATACACTGCAATGGGTGATAAGCCATGTGTCAATAAAAGAATCACCAAGATAAATAATGTAACAATACGCGATAAACAACGACCTGACTCTGCAAAAATTTGAAGGTCAATTTGAAAATATGGTCAAATATCTTATTATATCTGGTATCATTATGGTATTATTATAATACCATATTTGTGGTATCATTAGGAAGAAAATCGAGTAAGGTATGATTCGTGGCACACCAAGAGCACTGTGATATCTAATCGACTAGGACTTTAATTTATTTTGCTATGGTTTTCTTCTCTTGAATATTTAAGTTTTGAGTATTCACATAACCCTGCACACAACTACAAACATGATTAAGAGTGAATTGTGTTACCTGCCTGTCAGGCAGGTAGCCAGGATTTTGTTTCAGGCCAGGGTAGGGCAGGGCGGGGGCATGGCAGGGAAGAGGCACCTATGACAATTTACCATACATGGGGCGGGAGAGAGAAGGTCCTAGGAAAATGCAGATTTTGGTGAATACGTGCTTGCTACCTCTGATCATGTGCCTGATGCCAGTTACTGCTTCCATTTGAGTGCGCAAAGCAGCGTTTGGTTTCCAAGGCGGTGGTAACCAAACTCGTTCCCGTGACCCAACAAAATTATAACAGGCACGTTGCCCCCCCCCCTCCCCCCCTCTTTTCTATTTTCGCGATGTGGCATATCTTTAGCGCAAGGCGGTTAACGCTGACCCCCTCCTCCTCCTTCCCCTTCTTTCCCAGGGTGTTTTATATTTAGCACTAGTTCCTTCTTATCTAGGTGACTTGTGCTGGTGATAAGCACTGGAAAGGTTTATACACCAACTCAAGGTCATGCCGTCACGCCGAGTCGGTGGCGCCGCCTGTTGATCGGCGCAGAATTACATAGGTCCCCACCTCTTCTCCACTTCCTCTCTCCCGCTGCTCCCCTCCCCTCTTCCACTTGCTCACCGACTAGTATATAGAAGATCTAATGCTAAAGCATTGTCAACCCTTCATGATAATTAAGTGTGCCCCGAATTATTATTTTTAGCGCGAAGCGGTTGATGCCGACCACCCCTGGATCTTTCGTGTCGTCGTCTGGCTGCAAATCTTCCTCCTCACCCTCTGTTCTCCTCCCCCCCCTTTCCTGTACCGCTTCGTGCCTGTTCACTTCTTTCCGGAAGAATGGTCTAATCATTTTTTATTCCAATCTTTATAGTAGTAAGAAACACATTACAAGTAACACAAAAAATTGCCAATGTGCCTAGAGTTGGGTGAATAAACCTTCACTGAATTCCGACCCTAGGCAAAGAAGCAAACTCTTCATTGTTTTCATCGACGTCACCACAAGGAAATCAAATTCAGGAGAGAATATTGTGGCATGGGGAAAGAGGACTTTCAAGGCTTTGTATTCAAAGCGGTTGCTGCTCAGCTAGGCATAAACGAAATTCCGGGAAGTAATGTTCGAGCGTTTTGGAAATGCCACGGAATCTTGTGGACGTTACGTTATGATTAGCATTTGATCCTTCTACTTTCTGCTGGAACTTGTGCCTCAGGCGCTAGTGATGTCGAACATCCAGTTCTTATACCGCAGCGAAGTCGTCAGGAAACAACATCGTGCTAAACATACCTTTTATCCAGTCGTATTTGCTGCATTGGCTCTGGGAAAACAGTCTCGAAGTGTATGTAGGTAGTTTCAGAGCCGAGAAATTCCTAACTCAAGGACATTCTTTTTATGCCGCTTCCTTCGACTTACCGAGCCGCTTCGCCAGCCCTTCCCCAATTTGTCTCGACCCCCCCCCGGGGGTTAGACTCAGAGTTTGGGAAACACTGTTCCAAGGAATTTTTCCAACATAAAATGAACATCGTTCAACGCTAATTTGTTGCGCATCACTTACAAGTTGCTTGTGCATATGTATCTAGGAAAAAAATATTTGTTCACTATTTTATAATGGACTTTAATTTAAAAAAAAAAAACTGATCAGTGCAGATTGCTGGGCGAGTTGGTACTGGGTATTGAAAACATTTTAAAAAACATCACTCGCTCTTTGTCGTATGTCTGCAGTCATTATTTACAGCAATATGCAAATTGCTCGGCCGTATCTCGGTTTTTTTTTAATGTGCTGCAGCCCTTGTGTTGAGTGTTGCAGGTGCCACAGCATTTACTCATACTCTTTTAAGTGATATAAAATATGAGGATTTGTCAGCAGTTTATCTTGCACTTTTAAACACAAATTTAATAAGGTCATACTTCGAAAAAAAAAAAGCTTCTTTGAGCTAGCACATGCTATGTTGAGCAATAGCGGGCTGCCATTGACCTACATTCCGTGCTCACAAATGGTTAATTAGAGACAGCCCGGGGAAAAAGAAGGTATTCTTGATGGGGGGGGGGGTGAGTTTTGAAACGTCCCCGTATGTAGGGGCTTTATTTTCACTGCTAGGCTGGAAACAAGAACATCGCATGGGTTCAGCTGCTTAATCCACTCTTTTCAGACAAGCTCGAGCCTCAGCAATCTATGTACCCTCCACAGTAACTGCGTGATAAGGCACTTGAATAGTCCACTCTCCTGGAATTGGAATTAATTCTATGTAGCATTATAGCTTCACTTGCAGTTTTCGAAGTCTGCGCTAGTTTTTGCGATGCCCTAAAAATACTCTTTCATGTTGATGCAGAATGGTGATTACATATCAGTTTTCATGACCAAATCGATGCTGCTCATGTGAAACATATGTGCCGCTGGGGATACAAGCTTTCTCGCCTTCGGAGTCATCAAAATTTAAATCTGCGTAGTCAGGCTACCGCTGTTGTCTTCTGGCGATTGTCCCGGTCCGCGTAGCCATGGTAGTTCTTTTCTCTGTCGGGAAGCCGAACTTCCAGAGCGTGTCGGGCGGCAAAGCCGACCTCCTCAGGACCGTCGCCGTCAGCTCGCCCAATCATAACAGCACTTAATTCGCCGTATTCTTGGCATGGGTTATAGAACCTAAAGCTTTCAGAAATCTTGTGTTGTTTCAGCTTGTATAGTATTCGTCAAGTGATTTAAGCACTTTGGCGTACATTAGGGAGCTTTGCATCTTGGGAGCCACTCTCCCGTAAAAAACTTGAACCATGCTGCAACCCGCGGACTCCATTTCTTTTAATCTGCAACATTGTTTTCGTTAAAATATGTTTTGAATCTCATGACGAACCGTTCAACCTATTTTGTTTGTCATTGAAGTTGGGTAAATGATGGCTGGGGCTTGATCTGTCGCCACATATCCTTGATCGCCCTTGCACAGTCATCTTGTCAGTCCTCTGCTTGTCTGTGCTCAGATCCTGGTTCATGTGGATGTTCGCCACTGTTACGACTTTACTTCAAGGCCGTTGAAAGCAAGACTGGTGTTTGGTGTTGGTGAAACGACTGCACGCTTCATCGCAGGGTGATGGTTTATACACAGTGCAATAAGTGATAACGCACTTGCCCATACAAGAATAACCAAGAAATAACAAAAATATAGGCGATAAACAATGGTCTCTCACTGCTAAAGCTTTTTGTATTTTCTTGTGGTCACTTTTATATGCAATATGATTTAGATACATTCATTTTGTCTTCAGGTTCGCAGAAGGATGTCCCATAACCACGTCATGATTTTGCGTCACGACTGAAGATTTCTTGGGACAGCCTTAGCCCAGATGTTATGGATCATCGAAGAAAGGGTAAAAGCGCAGGCGAGCTGGTGAAGAACTTCCATCAGACTTGTTGCTGTTTTGTCCGTTTTTTATTTTGCCGTGTCTCCGGTTTACGATGGATGTTATGGATGCCTTGCAAAAGGGGGTACCACTGTCTCCAGGACCCCTGCAGGAGGTTGTTTCTATGACTGCAGTGAGGTGTCAGAATGTCAAGGGCTGGCCGTCCGCATGCGACATTCGGAGCGTCGAAACCCGCCTTGTAAAGAAGTACCAAGGACCTCTTGGTGACCCTGGTTTTAGCTCATCTGCTTTTGTTTCTTCAGTCGCCCTAGCTTAGGAGCTCGAGACGAGGATTGAAAACAACCGGCGAGGGAACAAGCGTTTCACGGACGCACTTGTCGGAGGCATTGTGGAATTAATGAAGCAAACGCCGCATTCCGCTTATGATTGCGTCGACTTGCAGCCAGTCTCTACCTATTCTACACTTGGCGAAGTGAAAGTGTCGAAGGAGTTTTTAATGGACCAGGTGTTAAAAGCCCCATGTGAGCAGGAACTTTCCCGCCAAAGAGAGGCCTTTCAACAGTGTTACGCCCATATCAGAGTCTTCATAAACTCACGTGAACACCAGCACTCAGCTTTGGACATCAAAGCCTGGCCTCTGCTGTTCGTAAAAGAGCACCTTTTTAACCACTACAACAGGTATACTTTTCTGTGATAGTTTTTTCATGAGTTAAGTGAATAGCATCTTATGCTATTTACGTAACAAAAATATGATTATAAATGACATACATGTACAATCGTCTGCGAACTTGCAGGAGAAAAGAGCGCCAAACCGAAACGCTAACGATGAATTGTCTGACAGTGTAGAAGAACTGGTCTCGACAGCATGCAGCGCTGTCAGATGGCGCAGTGATGCATTTCGGATGGCGCTCCCATGTCCTCAAATATTTGCAGCTGACTGCACATGTTATGTACTTGTGCTTATGCCTTACTAATGACCAGGACAGATGTACACTTATTATTAGCTTGACTGCCGAAAAGTATAATTATCTGACATTGTGAATAATACGAATTTTAGTGACCGTAGGAGTCTTCCATGGCTTGCCAACTTAACTTGACCACTGTTTAGTACCGTTGATTGCAACAAAGTTCAAGCATATTCTCGAATTGAGGACGAAAAAAGCTCCTTTACACATGCTAAAATTTAGCATTTCTTTGCACGTAGTGACACTGCTATCATACAACATGGGTAGTAATACCATCTGGTCACACTAAGAGAGGTGTAGAAATCTAAAAGACAGAGAATATTCATGTCTATCTACTCTCTTCCATCACTATGCCACTTTTTACCAGAGTCTTGTTGAAAACTGACTTTTGGGGCTGGGACAAGGCATGGCCTGCTTACTAGTGCATTTCAATATTGATGTTAATTTTTCTAGGGGTGAACACACCACTACCCGACTAGTTTTTAGTTTCTAGCAAGATGTCACTCGCAATTTGAGTTTGAGCGATTAAAATATTCACTACATTAAATTGTAAATGTATCATCATCATGTATATAGTGGGACCTTGTTGATATTTTCCCGGCTGATAGGTTTTCGCGGCTGTTGCATTGAGAACACTGTATGCTTTACTTCTTCGTATAAGTGCACAAGGCGAGCTTCACTACTTTGCACTGGTGTGCCAAGAGCAGCAGCTGACGCGGGGAAGTGTCAGGGCTAACTTGATTCGATGGGCTCTGAAAATTTTGCTCATACTCCTGTAGAGGCTCACATTATTTCATTTCAGCGATATCTTGACTGCTGATTTCAAAGAAAAAGAGTTGAGAATTAATCACAACCTACTGAGTTACATTGACTTAAAGAAGAAACACACAAGCGGGCGAAACAGACGTCGTCTGTTTCGTCCTCTTGTGTGTTTCTTTCGTTTTAAGTCAATGTAGATCACCAACAAAGTTCAAGTCTTTAATTACTGAGTTAACATAGGAAATCTCCACAGCAGTGCAATATATTTTTCAAAAGTTGCTTTCCTGTCTCATCTATAGGTCCTCAAAGTGCCATGGGGGGAGGGGGGGGGCAGCATTTTTTTGGGGAGGCGCTGAAAACGTATAAACAAGATCCAAATGCATTAAAAGAGATGTGAAAAGAAGAAAAAAATTAACATCAATATCGAAATGCACTAGTAAGCAGGCCATGCCTTGTCCCAGCCCCAAAAGTCAGTTTTCAACAAGACTCTGGTAAAAAAGTGGCATAGTGATGGAAGAGAGCAGATGACATGAATATTCTCTGTCTTTTAGATTTCTACACCTCTCTTAGTGTGACCAGATGGTATTACTACCCATGTTGTATGATAGCAGTGTCACTACGTGCAAAGAAATGCTAAATATTAGCATGTGTAAAGGGAGCTGTTTTCGTCCTCAATTCGAGAATATGCTTGAACTTTGTTGCAATCAACGGTACTAAACAGTGGTCAAGTTAAGTTGGCAAGCCATGGAAGACTCCTACGGTCACTAAAATTCGTATTATTCACATTGTCGAATAATAATACTTTTCGGCAGTCAAGCTAATAATAAGTGTACATCTGTCCTGGCCATTAGTAAGGCATAAGCACAAGTACATAACATGTGCAGTCAGCTGCAAATATTTGTGGGACATGGGAGGGCCATCGGAAATGCATCACTGCGCCATCTGACAGCGCTGCATGCTGTCGAGAACAGTTCTCTGTACTGTCAGACAATTCATCGTTGCTTTTCGGTTGGCGTTCTTCTCTCCCGCTAGTTTGCAGACGATTGTACATGTATGTCATTTATAATCATATTTCTGAAGGAATTAAAAAAAATATATATCGAAGTAATAGCAAAGACATGCTCTGAGTCATGATATTTATGTGATATTACCAACAGTGAAGGTACAAAAAAATGGCTGTTTCTTGGCTTCGTGGAACTTCATTGAAGGTTCGATAATCTAGTACAACAATATTTTGGAAACTTTTAGAAGCTTCCAAAGCCTTTTCTGGGATGCATGCTAGCAACACTATTTCCACAAATGTACCCCTGCAGAAAAAGGATGCCGATTTCTAGTTGTTTACAAAAATGACTTCCCTAAAGTAAACTGGTTGATATTGAGCTCATAAATAAGTACCTGCAAATTTATACAATGTTGGTCACTGCTACTATTCAGTGGTCTCAGCCTCTTATTTTTCATGGAAGAAGCTGAGACCCACAGCTCGTTCCCTTGTAACAGCGATTTGGATGTGAACTACCCAATGTAATCACACTTTTTTAAAGTCTTGCAGGTGTGCACCTGGATAGATAACTGAGCACGCTAAAAGAAGATGTGCTCCTTCTGATAACATTTCTCCGGTCGAGCTCCAAGAACGACGCTGTGTTGGGGTGGAGCCTAGAGATGAACCAGGCTGAGACCAAGGTCAAAGAACAAAGCGCAGCAGCCATGATTCTTCTGAAAATAACCTCCTGAAAGTCGCACAAAAACAGCCAATATCTTTGACGCCCAAATAGGATTATTTTTCTTATTTCTATATTTGCCACCTCTCTGTCTTCTTTGTGCAGACTGCGGTTGTAACAGTGAAGCTTGGTAGCACGTCCCGATAGACACATTACTGCTTGATTCTCGTAGTTCATTAGGTCCTTAGTGAGCTTTAGGAGAGATAATGTTTCATTATGTTAGCTATTATATACATCTAATAGAATAGATATCTACCAACAGCTGTATGGTTGCTTACTAACATGTGATGCATTCATCTTGTAAATACAGCTGTCTTTTATATCTTAGGCGACAACAGAGATGACGGAGAAGTTTCGTAATGGCCTGCCCCCATGCCCCATCATTATCGCATTAGGTGAGTTTAAGAGGCTTTTATGGCGCGTTCACACTGGAAGCGGATTCGCAAACGCAAAGCGGATCCGCGCGTTCTCAACCGCAAAGCGGCTAGGATCGAGCGGTTGGAGCGCGTTTTTGTCAACCGCTTCGGGACCGATTTCTCCAGAACAGCTTTCACGGACCGCAAAGCGGCAACCAATCACAACGCGACGCTGACGTGACGTCAGTGACTTTCGAAACAAGATGGCACCTGCCACTGGTGAGGCGTCCAAGGCGCTGTAGTCCTAGGCGCTACAGCAGACAAATCAACGGAGAAACGCGATGTTCACGTCCGTCACTTGAATCCACCGCGAAAGGAATTGACTCATAATTTTAACGGGCTTCGCACCGTTGATTTGGTTCGGGTAAGAGTTTGTTTATTATTCCGGGTGCCACAGCCCGAAGCTCGCTGCCTTGTTAGTCTCTGTAGGTAGAACGTCGGAACCGGCCCCTGATCGACCGAAACGTCAGCTTTTCTACCCACGATGGTCGCGTGAACTATTCAAAGGTTTCGACACCATGCATGTCCAAAACGAAGGCCGATACAGACGTCGTGAGCCTGATTGCGTAGCCAACGCACTACCGTGGAGCGGGCAGGGTACCTGCGCTAGCTCGACCTGTAACGTTTACCACTAGCAAAAGAAAATAAAGGAAACATACTCAAGAAATAAAGTGTACCTACCAGAAGATGCAGAGGTAATCGATACGGCGTTTATTTGAGCTTAATGTCACACAAATGATAGACCTGATCGACGTGTGAGTGAGGAGAGAAGTGTCCGCCACCAACGAAGCCACGACCGGCTAGCACCGAACACATTCCCCCGCACCACGGTTCACCCCACCGCTGACAACTTCGAAAATGATAAGACCGAACGAGGGGGGAAGACTGGCCCTCTAACCGAAAAACAAGGTCAGCTATTCATGCAAGAAGGGTCCACTTCGAAAAAAAAAAAAAAAAGGTCGGGGCATTGTGTTCTGAGTCAGCAGGGCGCGCCTAGCTGAACTTTGCTTGTGGGCGAAGTCACAGGCGAGTTTGGCGGAAGGGTTTGGATCTGGGCTAGTTGGTTAAACATGTTTGAGAGATTAAAATTGCTAAAACGACAGACAAGTAGGAGGAGGCACACACCAGGCGCTCTGTGGTGTGTGTCTCTCCTACTTGTCCGTCGTTTTCAGCTCTTTTAACCTCTAAACGAGTTTGGCAGGCCCACGCCTTTTTTGTTTCCCTTCGCAGCCTGAACTCGTGATGCCTGCGAACATTCCCAAGAAAAATCTTCAGAGTGCCACAATAGTAAAATATTGGCTTTGGATCGTGGATTAAAGTGGATTTTGGATTTAAAAACAGGGTTGCCAAACGCAAGTCTCAAAAGATCACGCGTGATCGCCGAGAAACCGCCAACCGCCTCTCGGTGTGTCCGAACGGGGTCGCTCACGAGCCGCATCCGCTAGAGTAACTGTATAGGCTCTGCTTGCAGAGCCAGAGTATCGCGTTCCTTTTCCTTTCGACGCCATCTCCGTATTGGCGGAGGAGTGGTCACGTGGGAAGAACTGGAGCCGAGCTTCGTGCGGAAAGCGGCCTTCAGACCGTTTCGCACGAAGGTGCGGAAAGCTGTCTGGAAGGCCGCTTTCCCGCACCTTCGTGGTTTTTGAGTTCGCAAATTATAGATCCTAGACTAAAATCGAACGAGTCGAAAGCTTCCCAAGTCACTGAACATTATGTGCGTCAACTGGGTACAGTACAATCCTGTTTTTTTCTAACGCAAGCGATGTTTTAGGACATCCGTTTCCAAGGTATGTGAAGCAGACGACACGGACGACGATCGCGTTGCTCGCATCTGCGGCTCTCGCGGAGTGATACGCGATACGCGACCGCACATCCGGTCATCTTGGCGAGTCGGCGAGCTCTCGTTCGAAAGCTTCGAAAGCGAGGGGACGGCGTTTTCATCAGCCGCTGCATCGTTTACCGCAATGAATTTCGCATGCGCGTAGAAGAGCCCCGTGAAAATGACAGGCTGTAGTGTTACGAAGTGCACAAATCGAGCGGACAGCGGCAAGAGCTTGTACCGGATTCCGACGGCGAGACACGATCTCCAAGGTCTCTATTCGGGCGTCTCGAATTCGCGAAATGGCAAAAACTTTAGATAAAAACGGAAGAAAAAGAGTTGTGCACTATTTTAGCAGGAAAGTGCGGGTGCTCGACTTTCCTCAGATTCGCATATAACTGGGACGCACGAAGGTAAAGCACTGCTCCGTCTACATAATATTAAATAAACTGTCTGCTGAAAAAAAAAAAAAAAGAAGTCGCAGGCTGAGCAGCGGCACTTGCTCTTCGATTAAACACAAGGGAAAATAAGCAGGCCTGCGTTCTTTTGCTTCTTGCGATCGCTCGAGGAAAGGTCACTCCAAAAGTTGGGCAGACAGCGGGCTCACGACGCTATCTGCGTCCCAGCAACAGCGACTTGACGACTTCACTTCACACACGACCCGCGGAATTTGCGGGTGCGATTCTTGCAGTCGAGAGGGAAACAGGGAACGACGGGAGAACGATGACGGCACATGCGCGGCTACGTCGCCGCACGCCGCACAATTTTCCACGCAGCGCGCCGCGGCAGCCGCAGCGCACACAGCGCGCCGCTTCGCGTCTGAGCCATCGTGTCCCCTGCAAAAACCGACTGTGGCTTCCCGCAGCGCTTGGCTCCAGAATGGCACCATTGCGGTACTCTGCTCCGCAAGCGGAGCATATACAGTTACTCTGGCATCCGCAGCCGCTTCGCGAACGCGGATCCGCTTCCAGTGTGAATGCGCCATTAAAGCGCAGCTTTTAGGCGCCCGTTTCCAGCGGGCGGCGTCGGCGTCCGCGTTCGCCGTCGCCGTCGGCGTAACCGCGCGGGGCATTATGGGAAACGTCCCATAATGCACTGTGCGAACGTTTCGGCCGAAACGTCACCACGCCGAAACGTCGCCGTGGTGCATTATGGGACGTTTC
>JAZHYW010002184.1:0-64229 GCA_037355805.1 Ixodes ricinus
GTACATCAGCATTAGAAAAATCATGTGTTCACGACATGGCGTCCAGTTTCCGCGACCAGTGTGACCGCCTTACTGCCGCAGGGTACCCCGAACACTTGGTCTCTGCTGTATGTGTGCGCTTGCTACAGAAGCAGAAAAACTGGCAGTAATGAGCAGAGGCGAAAAGAAAAAATGCGCGTGCATGTCATCCCGTACCACCACGGCCTGTCCCATAACCTGAAAAAGGTGGCGGCCAGGTATGGTCTCACGGTCGTCTTTTTCAGCGCCCTGCAAACTCAGTAAAGTGTGCCCTATGATGAAGCCAAGAATGAACATCAACAAATGCAAAAAGGAGCACAGCACGCGCTACACGGAATGCGCATCCGGTGTTATCTATGAAATTCCGCTTTCTTGCGGGCGAGTATACATTGGCGAGACTGGACGTTGTTTCAACCTGAGGGCACGTGAACACTTTCTGTCGATAAAAAACAACTCAGGCGGACATCTGTCTGTACATTGTTTGAAATGCGGTTGTCATCCTGATTTGCAAAGCACACGTGTTCTCGCAAGAGCAAATGAGGCAACGGAAAGAAAACTCGTAGAAGCCTACTTTATTAAAAAGAAAGGTCACGACTGCATAAGCATGCAATCTGTTTCACTATCAGACAAGGAATTTTCTTTTTGGATGGTCATGTTTAAACCTTATTTCGCCTGCAAAGTGATTGCTGATGCCATATATACTGTTGTGTCTGCGCCAAATAAACAGTTGGAAGTCTGCGCTCCGTGTGTCTTAATCGTTTCTACATCTGTCCTCGTCCTTTGCGCAGTTTATTTATTTTTACAAATCATGAACCAACTAGCCCGCCAAAAGGTGTTACTTGAAGCTATTTCTTCTACATCGGGCTCTTTTTTATGTTCCAAGACAAAGCAGGAAGCAGCAATCACTTGCGCCAACTTCATCGCCGTGACTACATGCAACTCCCGGGCGCTGTCTTACTGTTTAAAGCGTAAGATTGTTCCACCGCAAGTTCAAGGGCTCTTCGGATTCCCAGGACCTTCCTGGGGACACACCAGGCGCATTTGCAAGATTTTGAAGTCCGAGGCCTGGCACACAATCAGGTACTTCGAAGATTGGCTCAGCGTCATCGTCAGAGACGGAGTCGACAAGAATGTGGACGATTTCCGCCTGGCCGTTTACAGAAAGCAAGCGGCTGCATCAACTGAGTTTTTGTGGCAAAAGATGATGTCGTCACTGCCTTCAAAGAGCCGTCCAACCACGACCGGAGGGATGGTCACTGCCCTGGGAGGAGTCCAACTGCCAGCGGACATCGAGAAGGTCCTTTGTAAAGGCCCTAAGTTCTCCTTCGAGCCTTCTTCTGGACGGTCCCAGCTGCTCGCCATGGTACGGCAGGTCGGAGACCGGGTGGCTGAATCAAGCAGAGAGCGAGCGGTCTCGGAGGGAGTGGACCGATTACTACGCACGGCAAGTGATCACCCACCCAGGAAGCCTCCCTTCAGAAAGGTAGTGACTTTCCTTAAAGACAATGGTCTCAACATTATGCAGGCAGATAAGGAAGGAGGATTTGTCGTCATGCCCTCTGGGATGTTCGATGTTAAGGCCACCGAAGCTGTTCAGAAGCACTTTAAGCAGGTGGAATTTTCTCCGAAAAAACAAAAGAAGTTAGCTTTAAGGCTTCTGAGGGACCAGAACCTAGAGGCACTGTGTAAGGCTGTAAAGAAAACGGAAGTTGACCATCTGGAGGTCTTCTTCACGGGAAAAACCCACAAACCTGATTGCCCCCTTCGCGCGATTGTTTCCGAGAAAGGATGTTGGCAAAAAGTAATCGGCTCGTTCCTCCAGAGCCATCTTAACAAGATTGTGGGAATGGACCCTTACCTCGTTCGAAGTTCCAGTGAAGTGGTTCGTGAGTTGGAGAGCGGTTTCCAGTCTGCAAAGACCGCCTTCTCTGTGGACATTCAGGACCTGTTTTATTCGGTGCCACATGAGGGCATGCTTACAGCCGTCAGGGACAGCATCGAGGAGTTTGGTGAAATTAGTTTTCAGAGTGAAAGCGGTATTAGCACTGAGAGTTTCCTTGAACTTTTGCGGTTCTACTTGAGCTCTACAGTAATTGCGCACGAGGAGAGATTTTATGTTCAAAAGACCGGCATTTGTATTGGGTCTGCGGTTGCCCCCGTGCTATGTGATATGTATTTGTCCTTTTTTGACAGGCGCTTGCAGCAACAACTTTGCGATCAGCATGTAGTGCGCGTTTTTAGATACGTCGATGACTACCTTGTGCTTTTAGATATCGAAGGTTCTGATTGTATTCACAAGGCTGTTTCTAGCATTCTATCCATCTTCGTATCAGCATCCAATGGCCTTAATTTTACCCATGAATTGACCGCTAACGGTTCCATCCAGTTTTTAGATCTAAAATTAACGTTTAATGACAACCACATCTGCTGGTCATACCACCCTAGGACCAAGAAGGGCCTTTTGCCCTATGACAGTGCTCACTCAAAGCTTGTTAAAAGAGCCATCATTATGTCTAGCTGTACATCAGCATTAGAAAAATCATGTGTTCACGAAATGGCGTCCAGTTTCCGCGACCAGTGTGACCGCCTTACTGCCGCAGGGTACCCCGAACACTTGGTCTCTGCTGTATGTGTGCGCTTGCTACAGAAGCAGAAAACTGGCAGTAATGAGCAGAGGCGAAAAGAAAAAATGCGCGTGCATGTCATCCCGTACCACCACGGCCTGTCCCATAACCTGAAAAAGGTGGCGGCCAGGTATGGTCTCACGGTCGTCTTTTCAGCGCCCTGCAAACTCAGTAAAGTGTGCCCTATGATGAAGCCAAGAATGAACATCAACAAATGCAAAAAGGAGCACAGCACGCGCTACACGGAATGCGCATCCGGTGTTATCTATGAAATTCCGCTTTCTTGCGGGCGAGTATACATTGGCGAGACTGGACGTTGTTTCAACCTGAGGGCACGTGAACACTTTCTGTCGATAAAAAACAACTCAGGCGGACATCTGTCTGTACATTGTTTGAAATGCGGTTGTCATCCTGATTTGCAAAGCACACGTGTTCTCGCAAGAGCAAATGAGGCAACGGAAAGAAAACTCGTAGAAGCCTACTTCATTAAAAAGAAAGGTCACGACTGCATAAGCATGCAATCTGTTTCACTATCAGACAAGGAATTTTCTTTTTTGGATGGTCATGTTTAAACCTTATTTCGCCGCAAAGTGATTGCTGATGCTATATATACTGTTGTGTCTGCGCCAAATAAACAGTTGGAAGTCTGCGCTCCGTGTGTCTTAATCGTTTCTACATCTGTCCTCGTCCTTTGCGCAGTTTATTTATTTTTACAAAGGAAATATTAGCTTTGTGGTCACATATTGTATATTTCATATGAGTGCCTTACATAAACTTTTCCCTTTTTTTTCTTTTTTAGGAACGGAACTACTTTTTCAGCCAGTGAATGCGGTCTGGGCTGGACATAATTCCCAGGCAAGTAAATGAGCATGGTCGTGTTGTGGCAGAGAATCATATGTGCCCCCTGTCCACAGCGAGTCAGTAGTCTGCTGCTGCAGCAAATGGTGTACTGGTAGGAAGGGGAACCCTCTGTTGAGCAGGAGGAAGACGAAGTAACGAGGGACATGAGTAAAGCGCTCAAGCTGTTGAATGCTGTTGAATGCTGTGGTGTCGTAAAAGGGCACTTTAGGGCTTAGGCGACTTCCTGTTAATTGTCTATCGAGCATTACAGGTCGGTACCCATTCTCTTCTCATAAATTGAGTGACTATGATGCCTGGGAGCACCACATCAATGTCAGCAATGCTGCAAACGAGTGGACTAACAGTAGAAACATCTCTTCCCGCTGACGTGACTGCAGAAATTTGCTTTTATGGCCTACCGGCGTCTGGATGTGGAAGGCCGCTCATCGCTCTTCCGCCTCTGCAACCATGTCTCAGAGCTGCAGTTGCTTCACTGATTGAAAAGTTGTGGCTGCCCAATTCTGCATGCGACACACTGTTCCAGAGATTGGTATGACATGTTTCAGTACGGCCAGACATTCTACCTGTTCATAAAAACATATGCCAGGCTGTTTCAAGAGAACTGTGACACCCTGATCGTTTGTCGTGTTCAGCGACAACCATCGGTTTGTCGCTGTACTCTTCAGTGCCATGTTTATTTGGCTGCTCGAACATCTTTGGCTTCGGCAGTAAATGCTCGCACCACTGTAATTATTTAATAGGAAGTCATTTATGACCCGAGCCGTTTTTGTATGACCATGGCCCTCCTCTCGTGTCCTCGTCACATTGTTTTTCTTCTGCGCCACACATCCATGAAGCTTGTGACACACTAGTTTGCGTTCGCAAGCTTACGACTCGCACGACGTCTAAGCTTGAAAATATATAAGCATCTTGGGAAGGCTGTTTAGTGACAATGAAGATTTGCCTAAACTTGAAAACCTGATGACTGAATTAAGGTGGTTAGTTGGCCGAGTTGGTAATGATTGAACATGGTTATATTTGTGCACCATTTTAAACTGATGACTGAAATGCACTCAATGTGGACCACTGGGAGATCATTTGTTCACCAGCACAGTTGTTTCCTAGATATAAGCACAAACTTGCACGCCTTCCATTTTCCTCAACTGCCAAATGTATGTGCAGCATTTGCTGTAGGCTATACAAGGTTGGTCAGAATGATTTTTTTATAATTTAGCATCTCACCTATCCGCAAACAAAACTTGGAGTCTTTCAGGGCCTCTATATGTGCAGTGCCACCTCCAGAAAATTATTTTGTGTTTGCCCGTCAGAGCCGCATGTTGGGATAAGTATCTAAATAAGCGGCTCTGGTCTGTATGTTTGTTTGTCAACAGCTTGAGCCATTCCCTTTTTGCAGGTTTTATGTCGGCAGTGTTTCATGATGACAAGACAAACAAGGAGGATAATGCACAGGTTGCAGCCATTAAAATTCTTTTATTTCGGAAGTGCGACAGCAATATTGCGGCTCACGCATTTCTGAGGGTGCAGTGAGTAATGAAACGGAAACAGAGGAAGCAATACGTTCCACCATATTTTCAGCACAGGGTTCACATCAGTTCTAAACACAATCAAGAAAAGAAAATGGGTATTTTCACTGGGGAAAGAAACACGCAGGACACAGCATTCACAAGACATGCCACTTAGAAATGCAAGAATCAAAGAGAAAATAACTTGTAAAATAATAAAAAAAAGCATGATCTCATAATGAATTGGAAGATCACGAAAATGCAAACAAGACAAGGATGGAGGAAGGTACACACATGAAATGGATGGTCGCTTTGCATACCTTCCTTCATTTTTATCTTATTTCCACTGTTTTAGGTTTAGGCCATTATGCCCTAACCCAAGCAAAGCATAAATCACATCATATTTATTTTCAGTTTAGCCATAAACATCAGTTAGACAAAGCATTTCAGTTAGGGATTATAGGAATGATTGTGATTAATGAACTGTGGCTCACTATGTGCTCAAAAGTTTGAAAATGTGCACACCGTGCAACATACGTATTATACCCATTTCATTGGTGCCACGAGGAAGGGGGGGGGGTCTTATACAGTACCACTCTGGCTTTAGTCTGCTTGTTTTTCTACCCCTTTCAGGTGGCAGTTGCACCAATCTTCTCAACATTGCCCCCTGGCTGGCATGACTGGCAGAGCAGCAAGGATGGCTCGTTCTCCCTAGGTTACGTGATGCTGTGCACAGAGTGATCATTTCAACGACCCGATGAGTATGGTGCCTGGAGCGCGTCTTCGACTGGTGTGTTTAGCGTCCTTTGCTGCCCGTACATCAAAAGTGGTCCCGAAGAGGCAACAAATGACGTCACAGAAGCCGAAGTGTCATGCTGTTGCATGTCGCGATCCTGGCGGTTGGCCATTGAAACGTGAAAGAGCAGCTGCGAGTACCACGAGCGAACGTGAGTGTCGCTGTCGTCACGGCGTCCCAACCACCGGCTGCTGGAGCTTCAGTGGACTGTCGAACTGGAGAGCGACCTGCAGCAGAACAGGCGTCTGCCACATAAACCACCGCTGCTGGGACACCGCCATGATTGCGACCGGCGACAGCATGACACTTGTATGACGCACCGAGCAGAAATTGAGGGACCACTTTTTTGGACACTGTAGACACACCAGTCAGAGATGCATTCCAGGCACCATACCTATACAGTACCACTCCGACTTCATTCTGCTTGTTTTTCCACCCCTTTCAGCTGGCAGTTGCACTGATCTTCTCAACATTGTCTCCTGGCTGGTAGGACTGGCAGAGCAGCAAGGATGGCTCGTTTTCCCTAGGTTACGTGATGCTGTGCACAGAGTGATCATTTCAGCTACCCAACGAGGCATGGGGGTCGTCTTTTTCTTTCAGCAGTGTTGCCAGTCTTTATCTGGGCGGTGTTTTACCTGAACGAGTTAATAAATGTTACGAGTCAGAGAGACAATATATGATGTTTTCAAGAATTTGACAAATTATCATCCCAACATCTTCATTATGGAGGTTGCATGCAGATAATACGTGCATGGGTGTGAAGTTTAGTGCGAGTGAACAATCATGAAAAAGGTCAACTCATTTTGTCTCGCCTTTATTGCAGTGGAAGAATTGTGATGCTTTTTTTTCTTCACGAGGCAATAATATTTTGATTGTGGAGTGGATACAAAAGTGTTGTGCCCTCGAATCAAGCTTGGTGAAAACCTGTGCATATTAATAAATCTTTTCGAGCAAAAAAAATATACCGGTGGCTATTGTTTTATTAGATATTGTTTCGGGGAAAGTTGGTAAACACTCTCCTTAGCGCAGTGCTTAACAATGCTTTCGGCACATCCATTTGTGAAATGTTGCAGAAATCTTAAGAAAAGAAGACGTGCTTTCTTTCAGCAAAGCCTTTCGACAAACTTTAAGTGAGATGTAATTCGAGAAGTATAATGTTTTGTGGTGAACAGCTAGTAAACAAATACAGTAATAAAACAACACGTCAAAACTTGTTGAAAAAAAAATTGTTGAAATGTGTGGCATCTGTAAAATGCAGAATCTTTACATGGATCAGAGTGAGTTTTCAGCAGCTATATGACCAACTTTGTTCTAAGCAGCCATTTGACTATTCAGAGATCACCTGAGAAGTTGAAATGCATGGCAGCACCAAACTAGAAAGCATTCCTGTTTTTCCATATTTATTTTACTGACGCAAGGGGCAAGTACATACTACACGTCATTTTTTAAACAAGTAATCCAGCACAAACAACACAAAAGTGGGAATAACTGCCACAATAAAGTTGAGATTTGGGCCAGTTGGTTCATTGCAAATAAAAAGCACCGAAAAAATAAAGGTACAGACGAACGGAAACAGGACAAGGCGGCTTGTCCTGTTTCCATTTGTCTGTGTCCTTGTAGCTTTCCGACGCTTTTTATTTTTAACAACTGCTAGTATGCATACAGGGAACGTTACATATTAGGGGTCAAGAGCTTGCATCAGGAAACGTGCGTGCACACCAACAGATGCTTGCTCAGGTTCTCGCCAGAAGCTCTGGAGGCTTGTTTATTTTCGGTAAACGGGGTAACCTACCTGATCGTTAATGCAGGCAACTGCTTTGAAGTTCTCATAAATGACTGCATAATCGCCACCGGGGCCCGGGCTCTTGATACACGCGTGCGTGAACCCCGTTACTCGAAGGAGGCGGATGATTTCGGGAGCGCCGGGGAAGTGGACGAGTCCGAGCGACAGATGCCTTACGGTGAGACGCGTCACTCTCCCGACTGCACCGCACGCCGTCCGTTGTGAAATGTTGACAGCTAGAAACATCCTGCCAGCAAAAGTCGCAGCGTGACGAGCAACTGTAGCTTGGGTCTAGCGGCAGCCGCCTGTTGTCGCCGTTCGGATCAGACGGTCAAGTCGCGGCCGAGCAGCTCCGCGCCGTTGCCGTTCGTTGTCGCACATCCCGGGGGATGCATTCGATCACGGAGGAATGGCCGCTTCTCTCGGCGAAAAATACCCGTCACCGAGGGCAACACCGCAATTACAGGACACAAATATTGAACGCGGCGATCCCATATGCGACAACACACCAGCAAGCCGCCATGTTGAAATGACCACGAAGTCGCGTTCAAGGTAGGTCCAACCCAGACTTGAAATTTGGGCACTTCAAGTTCGCTTCAAGCTCCGTTCAAGATCGGTTCAAGTTAAGGTACGTTTATGAAGCGCGCTTGCTCGTCGCAAGACGGACTTGAGCAAGTTGAAGCTCGACTTCAGAGCAAGTCACATCTATGAATTCGGGGAGCCTCCTCAGCGTCTCAAGAAAGCTACCTTCCAGAGAAATGTCGGCTGCCTAACTTGTGGCTTCCACAAAGGGTCCTCTTCAATGCACCTGTCATCTTCGTTTTGTCCTTAGCGCACTGTTATATTCCGGCCCAGTGTCGGAGCTTGACCAGTTGCTGAGTGAGACGTTCTGCGATACGCTTCCAGATGCTCTCGAACAGCATCTCGGAGTGGCTTGCCCTGCACTACAGCCAGTTGAAGCCAGGACTTCAGTACTCTATTAAAGGGGCGGTGCAACGATATTCAATTGGAATGTTTTTCACTTTACACGAGCTTACTGGCACTAGTGGGACTCAGGAATACTCGCACGCAACGCCACTGGCCAAGAAAATCCTTTGTTGCGGTGTAATTTCAGAGACAAAAGCGATCATTTTCATTCAATCTCTCCTGTGCAAAATTTGGTTACGTAAAGTGGGGATCGCAGTAAAGTGGGGACACCCATATGACAATATTTGAATTATGTTCATAGATTGGACCCGAGCATTGCGTGGGCACTCGTTTTGGGCTCGTGATAATTACTAGCTCGAGAAGCATTCGGGTAGTGGCCCGTGTCCAATCGCTGGAGCGACGACAATAGCCGAGCCATAACAATGTCTGGAACTCAGCGCGTGTCCTGTGCTTTGCGAACCCCAGCGCGTGGCTATGATCAACATTGGCGGCATCTAATCGGCTCAAGATCACGTGGCCGCTTGTTCTGGCTGCGAGTTGAGGGGGTGAACGCTGCTCGTTTTTCTTTAATTTTTTACTGGGACTTCTATTGCGTGGGGTGAAAAACTAACGCGTGTTTCATAGGTCATTAACGTCAGGGATCCGTTCTAAGCGGTATTTGCGCAAAGTACAAAAAATTCTTGCATCGCCCCTTTAAATCGTTCAACTTGTCCATTGCATTGTGGATGATATAGGGCTGTTTTCTTGTGCTTGATGCCATGGTCCCGCAGGAAATTTTGGAACTCGTGCGAGACGAATTGAACACCATTGTCGGATACAATCTCGCACGGCAGGCCTTCCCGAGCAAAGACATTCTTCAGGAATGTTATAACAGTTGATGATGTGACTGATGCTGATGCTTCAACCTCTGGCCACTTGGAGTAATAATCCACCAGGACAATAAAAAATCGCTGACTTGGAGGAGCCCGGTCGATTGGTCCCACGATGTCTATTCCCAGCTTCTCCCAGGGTTGGTGGGGAAACTCCACTGGCTGTAGCGGTGCAGGAGCTGTTTTTACCGGCTTGTCCGTCGAGTGACAGGCTGCGCAGTTTTCTACCTTGGACTTAATGTATAAATTCATTTGAGGCCACCAGTACTGTTCCCTAATTACGCTGGTTGTCCTGGATATTCCTTGATGTGTTTCATGAGCCAGTTGTACTATGTGGTCTCGAAGCTCAGAGGGGACGACGATCTTTTCTCCCTGGTAGAGAATCCCTTCATGTAATGAGAGCTGGTCTCGCACGTTGTAGTAGGGGCACAGCTCTGGAGAAATTGCATGCTTCTCCGGCCAAGACGACGTAGTGTACCGGATGACGCTCGGCAAGTTGACATCGTTCGCCGTAGCCTCTTGAAGGTGGGTGTGCGACAAAGGAACGGTGATGAACGAAATAACATCCTCTTCAAACTTCGTTCCATCTTCTGTGTCTGGCACAGGGAGTCTTGAAAAAGCATCCGCTACCAAGTTATCAGTGCCTTTTTGATATTCAACTGTGAAGTTATAATTTAGCAGTCTGGAAGTCCATCGGGTTATACGCAGTGGTCTGATGCCAGATCCTCTAGTTGACAGCAAAGTTACTAATGCCTGGTGGTCCGTACGGATCGTGAAAGGACGTCCCCATAGGTAGGTATGCCACTTTTCGCATGCCCAGAGGCATGCTAAAGCTTCCTTTTCGCCCGTCGAGTATCTTCTCTCAGCGTCTGTAAGAGAGCGGGAAGCGAACGCAACTGGACGAAGGTGGTTCCCATCCTGTTGTTGCAAAACAGCTCCTAAGCCGTAGTTGGACGCATCCGTGGATACGATGACGGGCAATGTCGGATCGAACATAGCCAGAATTGGTGCATTCTGAATGCAAGTTTTAACTTTCTGGAAGCTCGCCTCAACTTCTGGCGACCAAACAAACCGGACTCCTTTCCGGAGTAAGCGGCGAAGAGGCTCAATTACAGTAGAGCAATGAGGAATAAATTTGCTATAATACTCTACCAAACCCAGAAATGCTTTCAACTTCGTCGGGTCCGTCGGAGCTTCGAAATTGAGAACAGCGTCTACCTTAGATGGGAGGGGTGCTAGCCCTGCCACGGAAAGGCGATGGCCCAGAAACGAAAGCTCCTTAACACTGAAAACTCCTTTCTTGTTGAGCTTCATTCCCGCTTCAGAGATCCTTGACAACACCTGGCGCAGATTATTGTCATGCTCTTGTTGCGACGATCCGAAAACGATAATATCGTCTAAGTAAAATCTCACACCTTGGCAGCCTTCCAGAATTTTTGACATAATCTGCTGAAACGCAGCTGGCGCGGACGCCAGCCCAAAACAAACGCGTTTAAAACGAAACAGGCCCTCGTGAGTAATGAATGCTGTCAGGTCTCGACTGGACGGATCGAGACTAATCTGATGATAAGCTGACGCTAGGTCGAGCTTGGAAAAATGTGATGCTCCTCGCAAAGAATTCAACAGTTCATCAATGTGGGGCAAGGGGAACGAGTCGATGACGACTGCCTGATTGGGTGCTCGAAGGTCGACGCACATACGGATGCCGCCGTCCTTCTTTTTGACGACGACAATCGGCGAAACCCACTCGGACGCGTTGATGCGCTCTATGACGTCCTGACGCTCGAGCCTGAAAATCTCCTCGGAAACTGCATCTCTCAGGGAGATTGGTAGGCGACGTAACTTCGACTGTATGGGTGGAACGCTGTGCCGCACCGTGACCTTGTGACTGTGGTTGCGTACCAAACCCAAGTCCGGTGTGAAAAGATCTTCAAATTCCTCAAACCCCGAAGGCAACGTGGACGTATCCCGCGTTGACGGACTAGGGATAAGGGAACTGGCCGGCAACTGCAGTGGCCGCGAAGAACGATCCAGGCCCTCTTGAGCCCTGGAAGACGACTGGTATGGCCAGGATGTGGTGGCACTCGATGCAGCCGGAGAAAAAGCGATGCCAGCTGCGGCTGATGTACTGGGCTGCTGACTTTGTAGTAATGAAGGCTGTTGATTTGATTGATGTGTCGACCATGTGAACGGGCGGCGGTGCGGGACGTTGGCCGGCCTCACATCTCGTAGTAGTCGTCCGCTGTCAGCTGCGTCGACATGAGAACATTCATAGTCAGTTCCTGACAAAGTCATCTGTAACTCTCGGACAGCATCAATGCCCAGTAAAGAACGTCCGCTTCGAGTGACGTAAAATTCCAGCGGCGCAAACCGATTCATGAAAGTCACTTGACCCACAAAACAGCCAAGCACGGGAATGGCCTCTTGTGTGTATTGGATAAGGTTTTTTGTCGGCGGATACAGTCTAATCCTGCCGGTCCGGTTGAGTTGATTGAAATCCCTCTCATTCAGAATGGACACCTGTGCTCCAGTATCAATCAAGAATCGGAAAGGTGAGCCATTTACCTTGACTTCAGCGATGAAAGCATTGGGCTGACTTCGGTCGACCGGACGTCGCCCTGTAGTCAGCAACGGAGCATTAACAGTCGTTGCGGTGTAGATGAACTCTTGGCCCTCGGCTGGGCCGGTTACCGTCACAGGCGCAGAGCTGATGTCTTGGACTTGTCGGTTGCTGTAGTGCTGCCCAACGTTGCGGCCACGGCCACGTCCATATCCAGGATACGATGCTCGACGTTGGCTGTCGACGTAGGCAGCCTCAGGTGGACGTCGACTTCGGCAGGCGACAGCAAAGTGACCCATCTTGCCGCAAGAAAAACACTGCGCATGGAGCGCGGGGCACCTGTCACGCGCGTGACATCTTTGGGCACAAAACCAGCAAAGGTTCTGTCCGCCGTCTCCTGGCTGCGAGGGAGGGGGGTCCCGCCACTGTGGACGATTCAGCCACACTTGCGGACAGGGCTGCCGTGAAACATGGCCGCGTCGTGGCGCACCGCGCTGAAACTGTGAACTCGTCGCCGCCGGCGAAGGAGTCCAACGGTCGTAAGGCCAGGGCGGGAACGAGGAACGACCATCTTGTCTCAATGTCGTAGCCGTGTTCTGGTGTTCGGCGTCGGAAGTCACGTAGTCCACTGGCGCCGACGCTGCCTCGAAACTTGAAGTCCCAGGCGTTTGATGATACTGCTCTGTGGTTCGAGCTAGCTGCTCGAACTGCAAGGCGAGCTGTGCGGCTCGATCAAGAGTTGGCATCACAGTACCAACACACTCGCGTAAGATGCGGTCTTTGAGGCGCTTCGACTCCAACCCCCACAAGAAGAAATCAACTAAATGGTCGTCGACCGCTTCTCCATAACCACAAAAAGAAGCTTGGTGGCGCAAAGCCGCTAAGAACTCCGTGACTGTCTCACCCGGTCGCTGTACTCGAGCCTTCAAATTCTGACGTTCGAGTGCGGAAGATCCAGAAAAATCAAAATGTTTTTCTAGTGCGCCTAAAAACGCCTCGAACTCGTTCAGAGTCTCGGTCCCTCGCGCTTCCTCAAGTTGGAACGTTGTGGCGATTCTTTGTCCTTCAAATCCAAGCATAGAAAACAAAATTTCTTTCTTTCGACTCGGTTCAACGGCGTCCAGCCCGGTTGCACGAAGAAACGACAGAAACGTTCGCTTCCAAACAGGCCAAGCACGAATCGGCTTCCCCGGTACATCAAGAAAAGGCGGGGGTGGCGGTATCGCGGCAGTACTGACAACAGAAGTTGGCTGAGACATATTCTCGGACAAGCTGGCACGAGGATGCCAAGATGGCGGCTCGAGTCTCGTATGGAACCGGTGTGCTCACGCGCGAAAGATCGCGGTCAAAACTGGACAAGACATATTGCCCATGCCAGCATTAAATGGAGAGGAACAATTCTTCGAGAGAGGAGTCGCCGGTAGCGTGTCGGGTCTTTGTCATCAGTTCCCTCGCCGCGGAGTCTGCCACAACCAACATTTAACGGAAAAATAAGGCCAAAATCCTCGTCGCCATTGTTATATTCCGGCCCAGTGTCGGAATAGGTGCGCTGGGAGGTGCCGAGTCGGCTTACCTCAAGTCGAGGCTGTGGTGACAATAGGGCGGCAGATCTCCGAACCGGGCCGGGCGGCTAAGATCAAAGAGCCACATCTCAGATCGAAGGCTGGCAGCAGACTGGCTGGCCCGTGCCAGCCTCGCGCCTTTTTTATTTTTCTCGCGCTCGTGCCGTCGCTGACGCGACGGCAAGCTCACAACCGCGTTATACCTGAATACGCAATAAACAACACATTAAAGATCACAACACGCACCCTCGGAACTATACTTCCAGTGAATTGCCAAAGGAAGGTTTATAATGTACCTATAGACTAAAATACTGGTATAAACAAATCGCGCGCACGCAAGTGAGGATATTTCACGAGCGAAAGGTCAGTTGACTCTATTTGAGAAAGGCTACACCCTGAGAAGCCCTGCGTGAATATTGTCCCGCGATGCACACGGTGGTTGGGGTCAGATTTTTACCCAAACACACAAACAGCCCCAGGTAACGCAGTTCTTTGGGCCAAAGTTTGATATTTATTTGTTTGTGAATTTAGGTCCTTACGAAGTCCGAAGAAGCCGAGGTAAAGTCCAACTTGTCCTTCTTTGGCCAGAGTCCATGGGATTCGCCAAACAAGTGCCAAAGTAGGCTTCGCTGCTGATAGTTTGGCTGTTACCTGGGATATTTTGGCCTACATCGCCAAACAAGTGCCGAAGTTAGGCTTGTGGTTGTTCGGTTTTCGCGTGGCAGCCTTGGGCCTAAATTGTCGAAAAAAGTGCCCGATCTAGACGCTTCACTGCTGGTTCTTCGACTCGTCTTCAGCTGAAGTCTTGCACTTCGGCAGTTATGCGGTGAGCCAGATGAAAGCCATAAAAATGCCAGCGAAAAGTACTCTGGCACTAACTGACGCCCTCAAGCAAAACCGTGTCTATAGTTAAACCTCTGGATTGCCAAGCTGCTGCCAAGTCATAACGCTAGCCTTAGGGCTAACGTTACGTCTGGCGTCCTTGTTTGTTATGTTACCTTTAGGAACTTTTATTTCTGGTTTTGTGACATGTCTCTTTCAGATTAAATAAAAGAAACGGCCAGGCCTACCATTTCGTTACTGAATCAAATTGCAAGCTTCGTTCAAAGCGAGATAACTGCTACATTCGTTGTTTATCGTCGCTATTCCGTTGTCAAGCACCTTCAATTTTGCAAATTACAAATCACGTACAGTCACCATCCCATCGTTCGCATTTTTCGTCCGCCTTTGTCGCAACCGTCGCGCATTCTATCTCGTAATAACTGTCAGCTCAAAGTGGAGATTCCCAATCGCTTCTATTTTAATGGCTTTATTTTCTTTTTAAGAAACGTCTCGAGATTGGAATCGCTTTTCCCAGACCCGTCGCCACAATTACTGGCAACCCTGCCTTCAAAAATGCTTTCTCGATTTCTTTTTTTTGTTTTTTGTTTTTAATATTGAAGTAGTAACACACAAGACGATCTCTGTTTCTCTATGCCCGTCTATATCACTGTATGTATATAGATAGATATGTAACTTGCACAACCCAGCCTCCTTTGTGATGCATTGAGGCCCTGAGGAGACGAACGTAAATCAAATAAAGTTCTTTTTTTTATTGGATGTTATAGTATCACGTTTTTCTTGAACTGACGTGTCTTTGTTTGCGTCTTTCGCGTACATGGACGTCAGAAGTGCCAGTTATATCTTTATTTTACCATGAATAATGCCACGAGGCGTTTTTTCTTTACTTTTGTCATCCCATTTGCTGCGCACAATCTCAAACTGATTAAAATTAACGTGTCTTACAATTCCGAAAATAATAAAAAGCTCTTGTTTCTTGGGGGGACGGGTTTTTTTTTTTTTTGTGACAAAGGTGAATTTAAAATTCATAATACCATAAAAAATGAAATGTTCGCTTTGTTATTTTTTTATTTTTGGCGCAGTGATTCCACAACAATCAGTCGACTGCTACGTAATAAAAATTAATATTAGCATTATATTATCATAAGTAGCAGAGGGGCAGAACCGGTGCGTCGGCATAAGCCGCCACCACGGCTGCGTGTGGGGTACAAACCGTACTCAAAGTGCACGATCGTGCCTGAAATTCATATTCTCTTCTGCGTCTTCACGTTCGCTATGTTGCCACGAAAGTTTTCATTCGCCTTTTTATCTTTTTTTTTATGTAGCGTCGACACCGGCATTCTCGTTGGGCCTGTTTTATTAGTTTCTGACACCGCGAAAACTGCCTGTGTGACGTAGCTGCGTTCAAAGCTCTGGAAGGATGCCGACAACAAACATCTCACGTCAACTGCAAACTCCGAATTCTTTTCCTCGCTGTCCTGCCTCCAAAGCTCGTCTTCCCGCACCTTTCTCTTTGTCCGCGTCAGTTTTGACGTCAAAAGATCGCGCCGCCAGCAATTTCTACAACCCGAGGCTTCTGCACCCCATTGTGCTCCAACTATTATTTTTTATTTCTGCTTTTGTCAAACCAAAAATAAGAAGAAAAAAACGAGAAAAAAAATGAAAAAAAAAAACGACTTTTTCGTATACTACGATAAGATAGAAATGTAATACTCAAAACAATGAAATATGTCCGGAATTCCGAAAATCTCGACTCTGTGTCCGGACGTTGGAAGGGAGGGAAGAAGATGAGGACGAGGAGGGGATAAAGCGACTCAGTAATCGACTAAAAAGACACACGAAAACAATAAAATAGAAAAGAGCGCACACGACGGCACGAGCTGAGTGAGCTCGCGAACACGAGCCGTCCATTCATCTATGCCCAGGACTCGGCGGCTGGTGCGTGTTGCAATCGGAAGCTACGGCTGGTGGCAGAGTGGAGAATAGCCGCGCCGTCATCCCAAGGCTGCCGGAAGCACTGCATCGCCTCCACCGGCGCCACTCCGAGCAGCGTGGGCCGCCGCCTCCTCCATCCCTATTAGCTCCCGGGCGTCTGCAGTGGAGCGCCGCGCTGCGGCGGCTGCCCGAACCAATCGCGGGGTTCGGACCGCGACCGCCGATATCGTCGTCAGTCGCGAGCCGGGACCCGCTTTGCTGCTCCGGTCCGTCGCTCGGCTGCCTCGGTCCCGCGCTGCTCGCCTTGACACACTGGGAACACCCGAACGGCTTCGGAGATTGCACTCGGGCCCTTTCGGCCGTGACGGAAACGACCGTCTCGGCGCCACAGCCCGGCGTTTGCGTCCGCGTCGAGTGCGGAGCCAGTTTGACAGTCGTCGGCTCAGGGGCTTCTGTTCTGTTCTTGTTGTTCTTTGTCGGTGGTGGGAGGAGGAAACAGTGGATTCGACGTATGCCATGTTCGGCTCCGGACCGCGCCGCTTGGGATTCGGCTCGTTGTGAACGTGTGCTTTTTGAGTGGTGAACGTGTGCGGCTCGACGACGGGCTCAGGATAGACATCGCTTCCTCGGTTCGCGGTGCGGCGAAGACCTCGACAGCTACGGTAAGGACGCCCGGATTCTTCCATCAGTTCTTCTTTTCCTTTCTGGGCAAAGTTTTTTCGGGTTAACGTCCTCTCGCAAGTTCCGATAAAAAATGGGGAAGGTAGCGTTGTATGGTGAATCGTTGAGTGGAGCGAACAGACCGTTTTTTTTATTAATTTATTTTGAACAGTTATGGATCTAGAAAGCTGCAGCAAACGAAGACAAAGTCTTCTTGCGTGGCCATCAGCTCCATTACAGCATGCGAAGAATACCATGTATAAGTACAAAAGATGCGCGAAGAATAAAAGCAAGATTATCGAAACTGCGGCAAAAGGGCAATGAGCCAACACAAACTAAACGCGTTTTGACGTGGTTACCAAGTTCTCCAGATAATAAATTTGGCGTCAAAACTATTCGTGGAGATAAATTAATCGATACCTGGCGCACCGAACATCTGCAATCGAGGAACTGCCTTCGCACGAGACAGATTACATTTTCCCGTGAACGATTGATGATGTCCGTACAAATCGGGATGTACCGACTTTGGTATTAATCTGCACTCGTTTACTGTAAGTTTAAAGAATCTAAGGAAGTAATTAAGGTTAGAACGAAGCACTTTACGTGATACGTTTATCCCTGCTAGAACTGTTGTCTTATCGGTGTGGCGTGTGGCGTCATAGCAATAGTTCTCGATAAGTTCTATATATATATCTTTGTTTAGAATATGACGCGAGCAACACTGTGTCAAATATAACACTCGATTTGAGTCGGTGTTTAGTTTGATACCCGAATTTATTTTGAATAGAACACTGTAGGTATAGCGAGTAAGGGATTAATGAAGTTACCGGCAGGGATTGAGAGATTGAGCCTTCGCATTATTTATTCTGGAACACTCTCAATTTATTTATGTAAGTATTAACGTATATATTATTCCCAATTCTTTCCCTCGTTGCTTCCCAGTGGTAAGTGTAAGAATGCAAATATTTCCCTCATTCGTCGCTTACTCGCAAAATAACCGACACCCTCGCAGACACAATGAGCGGAAACACCGGATCCGGCCTTTTTTGTACCTATGGTCCCCGCAAGTTTTATTATCTCTCAATTTTTCAAATAATCCCAAGTACCGGACTTGGTACTCCATTCGTGGATCGGATCACAGCTTTACCAAAAACTGGGGGTACGTTAAAGAGGCGTCGAGGACTGTTTCGGCTCATATTTTGTCCGCGATAATATACGTTCCTTCTGGCTGCAGTTCTCATTTCACGACAAGCCGGCGTGTTCTTTCCGAGGAGTGATCATTAAACTAATGATTATGTTCTTACTCAGTAGTTGGCTGGCATTAAAACGACGCCATTAATCCGAGCTTACGCAGTGCACTCATTACAACAACGAGTGGACGCGAAAGAGCGCTCAAGGCGCAGAAACATCTAGAAAAGAAAGGCCCTCGTGCGTTGTGTCAACCGTTGAATCTTCTCTTCGCGAGGTCTTGTTTTCGTCACTCCTCCCGTCTTAATGGACGTACCCACTAATCCGGATGTCTTCTTTGCCAGGATCGTTTGTTGTTGTGCTCTCGGATGCGCTTTCACCTTCTCTTTTTTCTGATTACGACTCGTTATCTCGATGTGGGTTCCCGACTGATCCGCCGTGTATTCGCTTTTGATAGAATCTTAATGCCGGGGCAACGCGGAAACACTCGCCGAGTGTACGCGCAGCATTCCCTAGGATGACGCAATCTGATGAAAAGTCACGCGGAGCACAAGTTGGTCTGCTTCGTGCGCAGAGGATGCATTGACGTCAAAACGGCGATCGCTGACTGCTTCCGATTGGAAGGATAGTGGGTAGACCTCGTGGTTTCTCCGCCATCCTTCGAATCGGAACAATCAAGCTCGGTGTATGACGTCGGTGCCACCCTCGCGCAAGATGCGGACGCTCCGCAAAGCCGTGGCCACAATGCTCGTACATCGTATGCAAAAGACACGGTCTGCAGACACGATGACAAACTCAATCTGCGGACATGCCTCAAGCACGTTCCAAGTCTGTTGGCTTCGTGCATGCTTCTGGCACGTCTACAGACAGGTATTGTACAACCAATCGGACAGGACCGCCATACAAGGAATGCTTCGGACTGCCTTTTGGAGAATGGAAAGCCCCGATCACAGATTCATCGTACAAAGGAGTCTGCAGACCTACGAAACGCGTCCAGCCACTAAGAAGGCCCGAAGAACTGTTCGGTTCGAAAACGCGAAGTAAGCAGGGACAAGGAGCAGGACGTTTTAGATGCTCCTTGTACCTGCAAAAATTGTCTACTCTCTTTAAGATTACTCGGAGGGCCAATCAATGCAACCTACGGGCGAGGCTCGGTGATCGGCCAGGCAGGAGAATATTTCTGAGAAAACCAAGATGCTCCTGGTCTTCCGATCAATTACACTCTGCATTTGGTACTTCAAACCCACATCTTGACAATAACGTTGTCTAATTTAAAAAAAAAAACGCTATTTTTAAACTGAATCTTAGAAGCGAGAGACTCGTATCAATTGTTTCGCCGAAACATCTCTCATGAAAACACGTTTCGGGGGCAACTTTTTATGGACACACGGTTTATTTATTTTTATTTTTTTATTTGAAAATAATGTCAGCCCTCTCCTGAGGGCTATTACAGGAAGAGCATCCATCGTTGTAATGACACATAAAAGCACAAGCATAAGAAATGGACAATTTGGCAGACCGTGCTGTTCGGAAAAGCAATGACAACAAGGCAGAACCTTGGCCCTCTAAACAAATAAACAAATTAGCCCACATACAGATTACAAATCGCACACTTAAAAGGCGTCACTTTATGCTCTTATTATGTTAACAGCTTTGCAATGGGATCTTCAAAGGACGCGGTTCCTGAATTTACATCATCATTGGGCAATTAATTCCAAGCCTCGATAGTTTTTACAAAGAAAGACTGTTTAAAGGTATTTCTTCGGCTTTTAAAGTTTGGCATGTTTTTGCATGATTCAGTCTACTTGATCGTTTTGTGCTTGAGGGGAGAACGTATTTATTTGGGCTTAAATATAGTTTGGCGTTGATCATCAAATAAAGCAATTTCAGACGTGCGACTTCTCGCCTTATGTGCAGGGGCCCTATATTACTAGCTCTCAGAATTTCCGTTGGGAATGCTGCCTGTCTGTAGCTAGAGTGAATAAAACGAGCAGCTTGTCGCTGGACGTTTTGTAGCCTATCGATGTCTTTCTTTATTTTTTTTGTATAAGGATTTTAGACGACACTACCATATTCTAAGATGGGCCTAATGTATGTCTTATAAGCAACCGTTTTGATCTCTTTCGTTGTATGTTTTAGTTTGTGTCTAAAAAACAAAGCTTTTTATATGCCGATGTGCAGACGGTGTCGATATGCTTAGTCCAGGTTAGGTCTTTAAGAAACGTGACACCAAGGTACTTAAAGTGCTCTAAATTGCTCAATTCTGTCTCCAATGCAATATTTAAATGGCAGAATGCTTCGTTTCATAGTGATATGGTAATACACGGACTTTATGTAGTTTATTTTCATATCCCATTTGTCACACCATTCTTTAATGTGTTTAAGACATTTATTTAGCAAAGTTTGTTGATCGGTTGAATCAACAGCTGAATAAATAATACAGTCATCGGCGAAGAGCATTATATAAAAGTCTGATGGAATCTCGTGTAGCTATGCCATTTATATACATTAAGAACAGCAATGGCCCAAGACAGAGCCTTGGGGCACACCCGAGTAAACTGGAAGGAGGTTTGAAACGTGGCCGTTAATTTCTATATATTGGCTTCTATTAGTTAGATATGACTCTATCCAGCCGGTAATCGTTGAGTGATATTCCGAATGTTTTAGGCTTTAATAATGGTTTCCTGTGAGGCACGCAATCGAAGGCTTTAGGAAAGTCTATACAAATAACATCAACTGTTGTCTATCATTAAGTGTGGATGCTATATTATGGGTTACCTCAACTATGTTGTGTTATTGTTGAGAGTCCAGACCGGAACGCATGTTGATCAAAATAAAGCAACTTGTTCGTTTCAAGGTAATGAAATATGTGCTTTGCTGTTATGTGCTTCATTACTTTACTTACATGCTACAGTTGTTAAAGAAATTGGCCTGTAGTTGCCTAGGGCTAGTCTATCGCCCGTTTTAAAGATTGGGACAACACGTGTACACCGCCAATCAGATGGAAGCTACGATGACTGTAAAGAACTTACAAATAAACAATGTAAATAAAATAAAATCCATTCCTCGTACCTCTTGAAAAAAGTATTCGGTATCTTATCTGGACCATATGCTTTCTTTGTGTCGAGGTCTAACAATTTGGACAGAATTTCTTCTTTTGTTATTATCAGTCGGGGCATGGGAGGTACGGTATCACTAACTCGATCCATCTCTGGCCCTGTTTCTATATCACCGAAATTTTGTCCTGCATTTCTTTTAGTCATGTTTTCAAGATTACCGCGTTGTTTATCGCGCGTGAATACTGACAGAAAAGACGGGTTAAAGCTATCTGCAAGAACGCTGGTATCTGTTACTACCTTTCCGTCCAGGGTGATTTGTTCAATGTTTTCTTTTTCCTGGTTCAGGTATCACCAGAATTTTTGGGTTCGTCGACACTGCTATGTTTCGTGGGCTCATGTAACGGCGACGTTTCGTCAACGACGTATTTTGGTTTACTAAGTGGATTGGATTGGATTGCCGGATTTCTCTCGTTCGCTGGAGGCACACTAAAGCGGACTCGCCCAGTCGACTCCGATAAAGCAAATATAAATTTGCTGCCCTAATCCTAGACTATCGAAAATTCTCCGCTACGCGCGCACACCCGGACTTCATCGGAACCGGCGAGGTTTGGCAGTCTAGCATCCGGATGCCGGCGACCGAGGCGACGTGCGCGGAAAAAACGCTTTCGACGAAACGTCGCAAGATGTGTCGACGGGGTGGCATTCAAAACGCCGAAAATCAAAATGCCGAATTATCGGAATGCCGAAATTTTAAACACCGAAAATTCAAAAAGCCGGAAATACAGAAAGACCGAAAATTCAAAAAGCCGAAAAGTCAAAACAGCGAAACATCAAAATGCCGAAACATTAAAATGCCGAAACATCAAAATGCTGGCAACACCGTGAAACAGCTTCGGATGGTTTCAAGCCTTCAAAAAGGAAAAATATATTTCTGCATATCTCGTCGCATAGCAGAACGATTCCTTGTTTATTGCATTTCAGACAGATAACTTGTGTGCAATTCCTCGAAGAAAGCTTAGAACGTCGACATTGTCCCGGTTGCCCAGAGCAGCTGCCAAACGATTTTGGCGCAAATTTTGCTTCTTGCTTTGTGAGCGGCGGGGTTAGCCTCTGATCGCTCCCTCGATGTCGTCTTCGACTCTAGCTTGCTCCCTTTTCATGGTGGTGATGAGCGGGAAAACGCTTACGTGGTGTCCGCCAACCAATATCTCCCATCGTTGGTGCCATGCCTCAACGGCGTTGTTGCCCCTTGGAAATCGGTTCTGAGCGAGGGCAAGCACATTCCAGAGGGATGGCGGGAATACCGGTGGACTTCGTATGATCACGGCGGTGTTACCTCCGGCAACACGGCGGCGTGATTTCCCAAGCAGGTAGTTGTCCTCCCACCATCGCAGCAGGTCAGAGGCTTCTTGCGGGAAGAGTGGTTTCAAGGACGCATAGGCATCTCGTACTTCTTCGGTGGGCAAGAACGAAAGGGCTGCAAGCTGCCTCACCATGATGGCGAAGCCACCTACATCATTTTTGTAGAGCACTGCCAGTCCTAGGTGCTGCGCTCTCCTCCGTACTGATTGGCACAAGTGGAACAGACGAACCATGCACATCCGACGACGGGAGCAACGACCGAATAGCGTTGATTGCTGCCAGTTCGAAGTCTGTACTCACAGTTTTTGGATTTAGTGCAAGTCCCATATCTGCGGCGAAGTTCAGCACTTCTTCGAAGAGCGCCTCGTACGCCATCTGGGTTCGTCGAGTCATTAGGCAGTAAACAAAAGGGAACACATGGCCATGAAGATAACCGTGAATTGTATATAACTGTTTGAAGAGCCACATCGGAGCGTCGTTCAATTTCCTCAAGTTTTCGTCCGTGAAAACAATTAGGAGTCGAGCTCCCTCCGCGCTGGTGCAGTCGCACCGCAGAAACTCCGGGCCATCTCAAGTTGTTCTGAACTCGCCCTCGATGATGAGCTCCTGCACGGCAGACGGCTCGTGTGGGCAGTCCGCTTCCCTCTTCCTTCTCACAATCTGGCGCAAGGCTTCATTGCTTGGAAGGTGCTGCCTTGAAGACGCTGCTACATCTGCCGTGACCTGCTGCACAATCTTCACGGGTGCCTCGCCCGAGGCCGCCGCCAGAGCTTTGATCCGTTCTTGAGTACGAAGAACTGTAACTCTGTCTCTGGCACATATCCGGAGCATGGCTTGCGTGGGACACTGTCTTCGAGATGATCTTGTGAGTACCTTCTACAGGAAGGTCGGTAATCACTCCAGCGTTGCATTCGTCTCGTTTCTCGCACCTCCAATAGTGTCCAGAACCTACTTTCTTGTCAAGCACGTAAACATAACCGTCTTTGCAGCTAAGTTTTGATGTTCCCTTCTGGGAGCACACCACAACCGCGTCTTCGTCCATTTCCCTCCGAATCAATGAAATGATTACTGCCGCACATTGCTGCTGCTCTTGTACTCTGAACACTGGGCAGCGCTGTTTTTCTTTCTGCTGACCAATAAGTGCTGTCCTGTCCGACTGATATGCCTAGCTTTAAGACAGAGAGAAAAATACGAAAATTTACATCAGTTTAATCTACTGATATGGTGCCTTTGCAGAATGAGTTAAACAGGCTGGCGTCAGTGGAAAGTGATCTGGCGGAAAATGAACAAGTGGTAGTCACAAAGCGCGTCATTTCTTTTTCACGTGGTTTTCGGCGTTATGTCTTTTCGGCATTTCGATTTTTCAGCGTACTGACGTTCGGCCTTTTCATACTTCGGCCTCTTGTTTTTCGGCGTTTTGATAGGGACCCGCGTCGATGAAACTAACGCGGGAACCTTTCGATGAAAGGAACTGTCGATGAAATGTCGCGGTGTCAACGAAACGATATCTCGATGAAAAATCTTTGGACGAACTAATTGCGACCGGAAGTAAGCCATAGTGTTATGTTCTTCAAAAACTGGATCCGTTGGTAGGATTCAGTCTGAGGGTTTCGTATCCTGCGTTGGATTCAATTCTTTTCTTCGTTGAGAGGCAAATATTCCGTCTCATTAGGTGATCATTAGTACCGCCTTTCCGGAAGCCAGGATCGCTCTAAACCTCTTTCTGACAAGCTGGAGCACACTCTAGACGTTACGAAGGAAACCTCTTTCGGAATATCATTAGTCTCGGGAATAAATGGGAGTCAGTACCCTACACATTTTAGGGAAGGTAACGCTCGAGGGGTTTCTTGAAATCATTTGCATAGCGTGTGAATTTTTTGTTAAAAAAGAATTCGCGCGGGTTTGAGTCCGTCACTTTTACCTCGAGGAGAAGCCAGACACGTGTGTAGCCTAAAGGCCCGTTCACACTCTTGCGACCTCTTAAAACTGGGTTCCTTAAAACCTCTTACAACCTGAGGAGACACTGGCGCCATCTATTGGGTAGCAGTGCAAACTTGGCGGTCCTGCATATTTTCTATTTCTCTCCCGCATTATCCTTTCTTTTTTGGCTCGAAAAACTTTTGTCAACGTTATAAACGAGCCTTTCTTATAGGTATTACGCACATTTGACCTCGGAAATCCCGCAAAACCTTCGGTCTTGTGAAATGCAGTTCCAGGGTCATTGCATAGATGGCGCCAGCGTGCCAGTGTGTTCTTTCGTCCTAAGAAATTTTAAGAAGTTTTAACAGATCTCGTCTCTTTCGGTCGTACTCGGTTGCGAGAGTGTGAACGGGCCTTAAAGGCGCAATCACACTGGCATTCGAATCGCAAGCGCCAAGAGCATCCGCTCGTTTTTATCAATTAAACGCACGTAAAATTGTACTAAATCTAAAAAAAAATAAAACCAAAACGCTTCTGCATTAAAAAAAAACATTTTTTTTTTTTGTGATTACGAATATTGAGGTTATCTTTTTAATTTGGAGCACGGAGGCTGCGGAAAATTATTTTCATAGTACCGCCGAAGCTCCTCCTTCCCAAAGCGTGACGTCATATCCAGAGTTTTCGGAATCTCGGCTCTCGCTCATCTTGAGCGGCTATCGGAGCTCTCCGCGCTTTCAGGCAGCTGTGCATGGGCGCCGCCATAACCGACCTGCAGTTTGTGTTTCCTCTTCTTCCGATCACTTGGCTCCATCTTTACCCCAGCTGGAGAGGTTGCTGCCATTCTAGATTGGAGTGTGTCCCCAGCATTGGCCTTGGTCGAGGCTCGTCAACGCCCGCTTCAGTGGCTCCATAAGACACGAGAAGGTCAGCAATGGCGGCTGGAATCTGGCGCGTGTGCAAACCGTCAATGCAGGCGCACTCTCGCTATATAAAAACAAAAAGAAAGGTAAGAAGAAAACGTCACGACTGGTGTTATACGTAGATCTACCAGAACGCAATGCCATGCCACGAGCGACACGTGCTTGGAGGCCCAAGGATCATTTATGACGTACCAGGCACGTAGCCAGGATTTTGTTTCGGGGACGCGGGGGCTGCGCCTGAGCATGGCTGAGGCTCGGGGAGGGGAGAGGAGGTCCCAGCAAAATGAAAGATTTCAGGGCGCGCGATTGGGGGCGGTGTCCCGAGCCACACGCACCTGCCGCCCCCTTGATACGTGCCTGGACGTAACTCGTCGGAGATTTTTCGTTTTTTTCTCGCGTTTCGTTACATTTTCGGGGAAAATGAAGGTGATATTCAAATTCACGGGAAACAAATACTCTAAAATTCACTTCTAACCCTATGATTTGTTTTTTCAATAACCTTTTCAGCTTTCTTTTAACCGCTAGTGTGAATACGGCGATAAGCCGCAGTCCATACATCACACAAAAGACATTGTGTTCGCTGCAGGCCTAAGGACAGAATGTTCTGTGGACACGAACTGTCTGCGCGGACATGCAGACAGTTTATTCACGACCAATGGGTCCGCGATACACGAAAGAAACGAGCACCGGTCTGTATGATGTACCATCAGTCTGACTGCGGCGTATCGCTGCACACTCGGAATAATCTCGAAGACTTTTCTTACTGACCGGTCGCCAATCAGTGAAGTAATGAACGAACGAATTAATGAATGTATCTTATGCGCATGGCTGGAAGACCTCGCAGAGTCCGCAAAAAGACGAATTATTGATCGCCCTCGCCATATTCCATTCCAGAAATGGTGCTCATACTTTGCCATCAAGGCCGCTAGAAAGAAGAGCCCACGCGAAGGTGGGAAATCCTCGGCCGCATTGCTAATGGGTGCTAGGCCAAACTGCAATTTCATGCTATTACAGTTAAAGCTCCTTCATGATTCAGAAGTAGCGCAAAGTGCGTCGATGCACGAGGCACGTGCAACGTGCAGCACTTGGAAGATCACGGCGGCACAGCGCAGCACTGAGCTAGATTTCAGGCGCCATGTTGTTCCCAGAAGTGGCGCGCGGCACTGTCTCGAGCATTTCACAACAATGAATGGCGCCACCTTTCCCAGGATAGAGAGGGGCTTTAATTACAGTTAAAGCCCCTCTATCCTGGGAAAAGTGACGCCATTCATTGTTGTGGAAATGCTCGAGACATGTGCCGCGCCACTTCTGGGAACAACATGGCGCCTGACATCTAGCTCAGTACTGCGCTGTGTCGCGATGATCTTTCCAAGTGCTGCATGTTGAACGTGCCTTTGCACCGACGCATTTCGCGCTACTTTTAATACATAAGGGGCTTTAATTACAGTTGTCTGGAAGCGCCCCTGGGCGGCCGGGAGCTGCGCAGCGGCGCAGCCGTTCGAGGTGTCACTACTATAATCGGGGATATTTTTCCGGGACTATGCAGTCACCGCTACGGGCGTACGTGCTTGAGGTTCATCTTGCTGGGACTGTCTCCAGTCGGAGCCAACACATCTGCCTTTCGCTTTCTGCGTTTCGGCGCAGATGCCGACTACTTCGAAGCAGGTTCTCTTCGGGTTTTTTTTTTTGCGTGCAGGTATTAGCTCTTTCGAAAACTGATCGAACACCGTGAGCGTGGCTCCGGGGTCTAGCTTCTTTATGCGGTATCCCGGTACATAATCCCACGGTTTAAAGTGCCTGCCGCGCACAACCGTAGATGAAGATTTAGCGTTCGCCGCAAGGTTCTTTCTCGGTATCCTCTTCTTTCAAGGGGTGCCTAGCGATTAATCGCTGGGAAGGTAGTGGATCACAGGCAGGCCAGAAGTCTTCCCCGACGTCTACTGGCCATTTGGGACGCGAGAGTAAACCGCTGTGCCACGCGAAACAGAGTCCGGTGAGCAACAGGGTGGAGCAGCGAGGACAATTAAATCGGCCCCCTCCTCCAGAAGAACGATGCACATGCTTTCTCTTGCTATGGAACAAGCCGTGGGAAAAGAAGTGCGCGAATCCAGTCCGGCCGGGGGCGGACTGGGTTAGTTGGCGTAGCAGCCAGTAGACGGAGCGCACTTTTCAAAAGGGTCTCTTGTCTTATTCTCTACGCCAGTGGTTCTCAACCATCGATATTTTGCGGACCCCTTGTGGATCGGCGGAGATGATGGAGGACCCTGTTCGTGGCGAGGGGAAGGAAGAGGTAGAGGTTAATTAGCATAATGATTTAATGAATGAGTGTGACTAAGGGCTCGTTTGAAGTAGACTTCTGTGATTGACATACACACGAAAAAACTCACCCGAAAATTGGAACGTTTCTTCTAAATCTGAAAAAAAAATACAACTTTTCATGCCGGGTCTGATTGGTGAGGCAGGGCTTCGCGGACCCTTAGAATGCCTTCGCGGACCCTCATTTGAGAACCACTGCTCTACGCCTCCACGCCACGGACTCATCCGGTAAAGAGACTGAGGGGATTAGGCGCGGGGCCTCGCAGAAATCATTCGCGGTTATTGTATTACTGTTTCGGGCCCAGGGATGCCTTTCCGAATTCAATACGTGGTCCTGACTGGCTCTGACGTTGATCGCTCGGCCGTCTCCGGCAGGCTCTTCTCGTTTCACTCATTATTTAGAGTGTTACGGCCGAGCGCGGGCAGTTCTCCGGGTGTCATAGCCTATATGACTATTCTAGAAGACGCTTTTTTTTTGTCTGTGGTAAATAATTTTGTTTTGGAATGAAGAAAATACATTGATCTCGTTCGCCGACTCTTAAGTGCTTTCGCTCGTGTACGGAAACGCATTAAAGCACAGTCATCCCCATCAACTAAGTAACGCACGGATGCCTGAAAATTGTATTGCACTGACAGCTGACGATATAAATCTGAATTAACGTCTCGGAAACACGCTTTCTTCTTTCGGAAGTTTGATTTTCTTCATCGCGTCGTCACTGTTGTAAACATTGTTTTCCGACCAGTCATCGGGATAAATGTGTAAGGTTCTTAACGTCTAAAACCGGTGTACACGCAACCGTTTTTTTTTGTCAGATTACTTTTATTGTGCTTCTATTTTTCTTTTATTTTTGGCTGTTTGTTTCGTAAACAGGCTGCTACGTGTACACATCGTGTAACCCTGCATAAAAAAATACAAGGAGAAAACAACACAAAGATAGGCCGGAAAAAAGAAAAAAAAGAACTCTCGCTCGAGGTTACCAACAGTCCCGTAAGTATGAAAGACAGCCATAAAGGAAAAGGTTTGTCTACTTCTCTGTGTCTTTCCAAGAGAAGGGAAGGTTGTTTGGATGCTGATTCGGCCTTCGAACGGCCGGCAGCAAACGCCATAATCCATTGTCACCTCTCGGGCTTCATCCTTTTTGCCGCGTTTGTATCGGGACGAAGATTGGATTCTTCCGTCGCCGGGAGCTGTTTTCATCGCGGCTGAACTCGTAAAATCCAGAGCGGAGTTTCCTGCCGCCAGCGACGCGGAGTAAAACGGACGTCGGCCTTTTTGTCGCTCCGTCGGGAGGATCCGCATCCAGTTGTTGGGCCACATCCCGCAGGCGCCAACTGAAGCCACGCTCCCGCTGCTTACACATCGTGCAAAATGGCACGGAGTTTCTCTGCCGCGGACAGGCCTCGGGCGCTTTCGAAGCAGGTTTCCTTCGTCTGCTTCCAACATGCCAGCAGACAGTTTTTGGACGACCGATTGAACGAGACCGCCGGACGAGGAATGCGTGCAGACAGTGTGGGCAGACTGTCTTCTGTGTCATTTATTAGCAGACAGCTAACAAATCACGCTATTTAACAAAGACAACGAGCGTCGTTACGATGCACTTTTTGCGCAGCTTCATTGGCTCGATCCAGCGTTACTAGGATACTCAGTTGGGAAACTGCCGTAGCATCGCGCCTTAAAAGAGTGGCTCCAATCGGGAGTCGAGAACCAAACTAAACGCGATCGCAACGCCGCCATTTCTCCCGCATTCCGGCAACTGCACTCTTGCTATTCAATTTTGGCTTTGGTCGGCCATTTTGGCGTCGGTGGAAGGGACGTCGAGTTGCTAACCCCCGTCTCCCAAGCGGACGCGACGCGATTGATCACCGAAGTTAGGACGCGCCCAGGTCGGGACGCGCTACCTGAAATCAGCTGTGAGACATGCTTGCATGAAAACTATAATAATTGTGCCGCAAAACCTCGTAAACTAAAATTGTACGAGAACATCACGCTCATGTCCTTTTGTACAAAACTCCGATAAAAAGTCCTGCAAAAGAACTTTTTTCGTTTGTTTTTACGCAAAAACGTGCTTTCAAAAAGCTCATAATAAGCACGATAAAAAAAAGTGTTAGAGGTGCATTTGAGCGTATTTTTGTCCTGTGAATTTGAACATCTCCTATGCCAAAGGAGGCGCGACAATTTTTCCTTGTCTACGATATGTACTAAAAGAATAATTTGGATAAAGAAGCCTCAAGAAAAGTATATTTTCGTAAAACAAAAATAAATATTTTTGCTTATATTATGTTTGAAATTTCTAAAATTTGCATAAAAGTTGTGTAGTTTAGAAAAACAACATTGTGAGAAAAAAAACGGTCACGTACCAAGCACATTTAGCTGGGCGCCTAATTACTTACTAATATGCGCTCTTCTACATTAAAATACAAACATTGAAAGACGCAATTTTCGAAGAAAATATGAGCTCCAAAAAGAAGAAACTTTATGAGAGTTGTTTATTTATTTTTTTAATAAACTTGATTTGGGTGTTAGCTACAATACCTTTTGCGTTTGTTCATATAGAATTGATAATTTAATTGCACCTGTTAAATTTTCGTAGTCTCGTTTGGTTGCGTTTTAATTAGATGACAAAAAATATCTCCAATTTATGCACAAACGGCCGTAGTAAGAGCCCAGAGGGGAAAAAAGAAAAAAAAAGCCACGTGGGCAACGGTGCTTAGAACTTTCGAAATAGCTAAAAGTTCTATCCACCTCATCCGTTTAACATATATATAAAAAAGTACTTTTTGTCCTTGCTGAGAATTAATTTTTTTTAAAGATGAGCCTCTCCGAGCCTGCTTCCAGGCGCCCCCTTTCGTCGGTGACGCACGCCGGCGTTCGCCAGCGAGGAGGCAACGGTGTGAGAAACCGCCGGAAGGTCTTCAACGCTCTCCTGAGAACACGTTCGATTCAGTTGAAGAGGACGGTATCCTGACTTCCATGCATTCGTATCCTCTTGACGTTACGTAATGATATTGAAGTCTTCATTTTACTCTACTTTTCTCCAGCTAATTGCCGACAAACGCAGCCCTGCGTCGTCTGCTTGCCGAGTTGGGCAGTGCATAGTGCGCGTCGGCCTCTGCTCTCGTATGTCCAGATATAAAAACAGCTCAGACCAGATAACTTTTCACCGATGTGCGCAATCTTGAAATCGGGAGTAGAAACGTGAAAACTGACCGAGGAATATCTAAGAAACTATTACCTTTTCACAAAATCTGTAAATTGGTCGAGCCTCTGATAGTAGTAGGCGTTCATGATCCAACTGCAACATGAAACTATTAATTATAATGTTAATCGAGAATACCTTTAATAAACCGACTTACCACGAGGGTCATCACCTATTCTAACGTCCGCCGAGACTGACATTAAGATGGCGAAGACGGCACCCGTGTAACTCCCGCGCCTTATCAAACACATCTCCTCTAAAAATACTGAGTTCAGATTTGGATACGTGTCCTGCTGGCCTCCAGTGTATTCCGAAGTTTCAAATTCTGCACATGTACGGTACTTCAGGGATGTGAGGCATCCGCCGCAAAAAGTGGAATGCTTTTCCCCATCATTTCACCGCTTTCGGTAGCACTTCATACTCTATCAAAATACATTTAAGGTGAGCAGAGAAGCGACATGACCGTTCTCATTTATCATCGTGGAAAAGCTATCCGGTCTGAATAGCTTTGATGTCTGGATATACGAGAGCAGAGGCCGACGCGCACTATGCACTGCCCAACTCGGCAAGCAGACGACGCAGGGCTGCGTTCGTCGGCAGTTACCTGGAGAGAAGTAGAGTAAAATTAACACTTGAATATCGTCACGTAACCTTAAGAGGATTGGGATGCATGGAAGTCAGGCTAACGTCCACTTCAACTGAATCCAACGTGTTCTCAGGAGAGCGTTGAAGAGCTTGCGGCATCGTCTCCCACCGTTATTCACTCTTCGCTAACGTACGTCGCCGACCATCGGCGCTTGGAGGCATGGGGGGAGAGGCTCATCTTTGCAAAAATAATTTCTCAGCAACAACAAAAAGTACTTTTCTCATTTTCTGATATGTTGAAGAGATGAGGTGGATTAACCTTTCAGTTTCTTTCGAAAGTTCCGGGCACTGCTGCCCACATTGCTTTTTCTGGCTCTAAATAACGCCGTTTTTTTTGCAAAAACTTGACATCTCATTCATTTAAAACGAGACTTCGAAAACTTTAAAACGTGCAATTCAGATATTGCTTTCTATATGAGAACAAACAAACAAAAAAGTATTGTAGCGAGCACCCCAATGCAAGTTGATTAAACAGAAATAAAGTAACATCATAAAGTTCTTTTTGGAGCTTCTATTTGGACCCAAAATGCCGTCATTCAATGTGTGTATTTTAGTGTAAAATACGGCATATTATTAAGTAATCAGGCGCCCACGTGAACTAGTTTGGTACGCAAGCGTTTTTTCACAATGTCATCTCTTAACTACGTGAGTTTTGAGCAAATTCCAGAAATTTAAAGCATCATATCTGCCAAAACAATTTTTTTTTCAAAAGAAAATACTTTTTTGTTGTTGTTCAGAGGCGTTTTTATTTAAATTATTTTTTTCGTAGATATCCCAAACATGAAAGAATTGCCGCGTCTCCTTTGTCATGGAGCAACCCACCAGCATTAAACCACAACGTATTAATAAACGGAAAAACAAAAAGCACGAAAACACCATTGGTGTTGGGTGTGAGGTCATAGCCAGAGGTTCGAGCTGCCTCGCCCGTGCCGCCGGTCAGGGAACGCTTGCCGCACTTTGGACCGATTTAGCGGGAAAATTGATGTCACGTCACCTCAACACCAATTCAATTTCCCGATAAATTTTGTGGGGAAACTGAACGCGCAGTGTTGCATTATGGGACGTAACAGACCTACGCATCAATTCACTTTCTTCGCTAAATTTAGCGGGGAACTGAATTGGTGTATAGGCCTGTGACGTCCCATAATGCAACGCGCGCGGTTACGGCGACGGCGAATCAGTTATACGCGAAAACAAACGCCTAAGAGCTCCGCTCTAAAAAAGAAAAAAAGAAAACAAAAGAGAAAATCTGGAAATGTATTTTTGACGTTTTCGAGGCGTTGAAAGGACCGTTCGACAAGATTACTTTGGGAGCAATGTGGCATAGAGGCTCCTATGCATTGCCGCGCTGCAAGAAAAAAAAAAAAGGAAAAAAGAGCCGTAATTTGAAGGATTTCGAAAACCTTCCGACAGTAAAACGCTCCTGCTAGCAAATGATCCGCAAAACACGCCGACTCGTCGACGCTAAAAATCCGATCGACAGCTTTCTCGAAGAAAGGAATAGTTTTCCTGAACGACGAACAACACGCGCACGCGTTTCTAAAAAAAGAGGGAAGAAAAATAAAAAGAAAGGATATTTTTGTCTCGTGAACATTCAGGCCGTGCAGGATGTCTGCATTTCAGCAATCGCACTAATGGCTGTGCTCTAAACCACCTAAAAATGAGACAGGCCATTAAATGTAGACGCTCTTAGGCGGATACGGGCGGACGCGGCTCTGACTGCCCCTCGCTCTCTGAGTCTCTTTTTTCCCTTTTACTATCCTTATTTTTTTTTTTTTTTTTGGGGGGGGGGGGTTGCTTTATTCCATCGACGTGAATGGCGGGCTATTGTTTTCGATTTGTTTTCAGACACTGCAGCATCCTTGTCAGCAGCACAGAAGCTTTGTCTGATTTCGCCATTGGGAGTTATCGTTCCCCTTAATTATTAAGGGAAACGATATTCTCGCACAATTTGTCAGATGGTCTGAGGTAAATTGCCTTGAAATTATTGTAAACAAAACCAACGCAGTCATTTTTCGGTCCTTGAATAAGCGCGTCTCCTTCACTAAATCCTTTACCTTAGGTGGTACTGTAATCGATATAGTTAAGCACCACAAAACGCTAGGCGTAAGTTTCTCTGAACATCTGTCGTGGAATCGCCATATTGATCATTTGGGCAGCAGGTTGTGCAGAGTGATTGGCGTGATTAGAAGATGCCGCTAAATATTGCCTGTTAACATTAAACTTACGATTTATCGTGCCCTTTTCCGGTCTCATATAAATTATTGTCACCTCGTGTGGGGCAAAACAACACGTTCGAATTCAAACGAAATACTGTTACTTCAAAAAAAGATACTACGTATTATCGCTGGTGTAAACTACCTATATCACACTAGACCGCTGTTCGAAAAATTCAGGATTATTGCCATCACAAATATGCACGTGTATCGTCTTTTGTATGCTTTCCTTTTCGGAACAAATGAATTCATCGAATTTCTTTGGCGCACCTCGGACTCGAAGAAAAAAAAAGAAATCTCGATCAGTATGCGCGGCTCTGAGATATGGTATGTTACTCTTTTCCGCACGAATCATGCTTTACAATCCCTTCGCCATATGTTACCCTCTCTACTCCACAAGCACCATCTAGAAAATGATAGATATCTACTTTCTGACTAGAGCTGAATTGTATGTGTTTTACCTAACGTGGATGTCTCTGTATGACATTTTTCTTTTCTTGCTTTCGCATAATAGGCTTGCAGCCGAACGTTCCCGCGCTCTCACATTTTTACTATGTTTATTGTTACTGAAGTACATGCCAAGTGGGTAAGAGAAACTCTCTATGCTGTATAACGAGGCTTTTTAATGTATCACACTTTTCTGCCAGATTGCTATGCTTGTTTTGCGCTGCCAGACCCAGTCAAGTTACCATATGGTAGCTTTTTGTCTGGAGGCCCGCCAGAGTAAATTTGTAGAAATAAAGATTTCGTTTCATTTTATTTTAAGTAGTTCGGAATATCGGTGAGGAGCGCGTATGCAGGAAACTCTGCCTTTCTCAAGCACATTGCCAGAAGTAACACCGCTCAAAAATCCAGCCGATATCTTTCGAGGATTTTATGTTTGAGAGCTCGCCGAGTGTTTCCAAAGATTGGACGTGAGCACTTTGGGGTGAGACGGAGGAACAGTGCACCATCGGCGTGGTATACTGTTCGGGTGGTGCTGATACCTTAGTTCGATCAACCTTGCCTCTCCAAACTGATAAAAAAACTTTGTACTTAAGACGTAATTATATTCTGTCACTCTTAAAGGGCCCACAAAAAAAACTTTAAAAAACAAAAGTCTGGTTGCGACACGCGTGTCGACAAATAAATTTTACGCGAAAAGAAAATGATTTTAGAGGAATATTGAAGACGAAAGCGGATTTATTCGAAATTCTGTGCGCAAAGTCAATGACGTCACGGAATGGTCATTCGCTCAACGAGATGGTCATTCGCTCTTTCCACCTCCACGTGAAGGCGAAGCCGATCAACACCTCCTAGAAGACAAGGCCGTAGCTTTCTTCTCGTGACGTCGCGAAGGAAGGCCATCGGGGCGCGCGGCGAAGCGAAGGCAACGCGCGTGGATCGACCGTCGTAACGCGCTTTTAGTCACATACGCGTGTCTTATTAGCTAAAATGAAAGCTGCACATAGCAACGGGTCTCGAAAATATTTTATTACATGGGCAAAATATTACACCGCTAAATAATCGGGATGAAATGGTACGGGGTAGGCGTATAAGAGAAAACATTGAGCCACGCAATAATTGCTGTAGGAATGCATATTTTACACAGAAATACTTCGACAAAATGGCGAGACACGCAGTGATTGGACACAGCAAAACAAATCACAGTTAAAAATCAGGTAGACGTAGTCAACGCGGACACGGCTAGACAAGTGTCACTTACGATCATGTAAGCGATGTTATCGCGTGCAGTCACTGAATTCTTGCATCATACCCCGGCCACACGGCAAAAGTAATGTAATTTCGATCGAATGACATTATGGGGTCGACAAATCAGCTTGCGACGCTCATATAATCACTCAAGACCTCGAGCTGATTAAGTCCCATATCATTTAATGAACATATATTAACTTTTCCGTGTGGCAGGGGTACTAAACTTACTATTTACAGTCAACTAATTTACTTCTCCCTATGGGCTCGAGCTGCCTTAGAACAAAATATCTGATTTTGTATACAATAATACTATTACCTTAAATACAGTTAAGATTCTAGTATAAAAGCGGTAAAGGCAATAAAATAACATTAGTATAAATAAACACATAAGCACAAACAACGCACTTTGTATAATCACACAAACTTGTTATTCACCTTCCAGTGAAAACTAGAATATTACCACGCATATTTACAAATGTCGACGCAACCGCACACAGATAACGACGAACAAGATGCCATTCTGTCACGAAAAACAAAAACAAAAAAACAACCCGACTGCAGCACTTTACTCGCGTCCCACATGACCAAGAAAGCCCGTAAATAAGATGTTACTCACCTGTCGATCGTATCCATACGTCCCACAATATCCGTGGTGAAAACATTTGAACATGAACTTTAGGTCTCTCTCTGTCGAAAGAGAGGTCAGTGTCATCGTTGGCTGGTTGCCACATATGTCACTCAAACCGTACGTAGCAGGACTTGTTCCGCGAATCCACGTAATGCCGTAGTATCAAGCGAACACAAAAAAACTACCCGAGACTGCGGTGACGATCAAGAAACCACAGGAAGGATCAAAAGAACCACACACACACACACACACGCGAGCAGCGAGCGGCAGCGGTGTGGAGACTTAACCAGCTCAACGTCGTCGACCCATCTCTTGCTCGCGTGCGCTCCTGCAGCGATGACTGGATTTGTTTCGGTTCCCTTCCCTTCTCAAAGTCTCAGGGTTCCTTTTTAGACAGTCAGCAGCTGACACACAACGTAAATTTACCAGAATCGGAGCCCGTACGAGGGAAGAAAACGTCGCAGCGGACCGGTTCATTCGAAAAGTGTGGGGATCTGCGGGATTGTACCGATTGCACGTAGTCCCGCGGTTACGGGGATAATCATAAATAAAAAATTCGTACTTTTAACCTTGATAGCGCGTTGTATATTATGTTTATATTATATATATAATAAATTGTACAATACTGCGCTTTTAAAACATATATTAATGTCAGATAAAAGCTCCCGAACACCCCGCGCCGCTCGACAAGAAACGTTTTTTTCACGTCGATGCGGTCGATGCCACAAAATGTTTCTCACGTAGCTGCGCTATGGACTTCCTTCCTCCGCCATTGTGACGTAACCACTCGGAGCGCTCTGGCCTTCTCTTCTAGAAGGTGTTGAGCCGATCCGCATCTCCTCCACGCGCCCAAAAGGCCGAGAGAGAAAACAAGTGGAAAGGAGGTGACTACAGACTAAATCGCGTCTCGCGCCGTCAATATTGCTCTGAAAAAATCTTTTCTTTTTTTTCTCGCGTAAAATAAATTTTTTTTTACGCGTGTCCAAACCAGATTATTAACACAAAAATTTATTTTCATGGGTCCTTTAACAGTATGGTTGAGGCTTGCCGCAGTGGCGAATATTTCTAAAGGAGTATACCATATTACGAACGATTTAGCAAACGGCTCGGTACATTTCTACCTGGTTAGGAATTATTAAAATACAAAAAGTCAACAACGTTGGGTTTTCAAACTTTAGAAGCCTAGTTTTCTTGTTTTACTATTTTATTAGTTAGATATATATACAATAAATAATGAATTACGCGATATTATTTGTTTCGCTTTAGAAGTACGCCTGTTACTCGAGACAAGAAGACACTCTGTACTCGAGTCCACGTATCGACATAGATGGCAAGAACTTGCCGTGTTTCTGCGGCACGGCGAATCTTCTGAATCTTCTGCTCGGGTCATTGCTAGACTAAATACTTGCTTAAAACTTGCTAATTTTTTGTTACGTGCTATTTTTGGTGGATCGGTTACCGAGTGCGTTACCGCAGCCTGGAGCACTTGGGGAGAAAGCTCGCGCAGCAGAACCAAGGGATCCTAGGCTAAATTTCTACCAGTGTCCGTTTCGATCTGGATGAGCATCGTACCGGTGTACGGTTTGCAGGGGTGGGGCTTGAACACAGGATCCTGTGGGTACCACGTGTGTGTCCCCCGCATCTGTATCTAGGCCTAGCTCAGGCAGGTCGTGGGTGCCGCCTTGTCGGGGGCGCGCGAACCGAACGCGAGAGGAGGCCGTATGCCCCTGCGGACGACTCTCACTTCTCGGGTGCCACCCTTCGGGACCATTCCGGGGAGCAAACCTAGTACCGTCAACCGCGGGCGCTTCCATATCCCGCAGGCTACATAAGCCGTCCAAAAACAACGGCCGGGGGCTCTCGGCAGGAAGCGCCCCACAGTGCTCCATCTGAGACTCTTCCCGTTTCCATGAATTTGCCTATTGCGCCAGCGCGGAGTCCGACCGGTGATCCTGTAACATTGAGACAGCGCCGATACTTCGAGCTTGGGCAAAGCGTTTTGGCATATCCAGTGAATAGGCAGTTTTAGAATAGCGCACGCTGAAGCACTGCTTTCGTTAAAAATAGCGTCGTCGCACTGGACATGCGCCGAATGCTAGCCACGTCTTGCACTTTGCGTGCGCTATTTTAGCGTACGTTATTTTTCGGAAATTGCGCGCGTACGGAAAGAGTCTTTACGCTCCTCCAAGGAGGATTCGTGGCGACAAGTTGGCACTAGCCAAGACGAGTGCAGTTAAAAAATGCGGCTCCCAGGACCGCGGCTGCGGCCGCTTAGATGGCGTCGTGAGCTCGATGGCGGCGGCACCCTCGCGACTGCGATTTCCAACACGGGACGACATTGCGCTCGATTTAGAAAACCCAGTAAGGTGGGCAACGATCGCCGGTATACTTGATGCTTGCGACGCGCGAACCTTTCTCGGCGAAGGTATACGGCAGACATGTACGTAACGCGTTACAAGTAACGAGTTACTTCTACCTAGTTGCTATTTTCGGTAACGAGTATAGTATTTAGTTACTTTTCTAGAAAAGGAACAAGTAACGTATTGAGTTACTTTTAAGGCCAGGAAACGAGTAACGGTATTTCGTTACTTTTGAGGAGTAACGTGTACAACACCGCTTAAACTGCAGTTTTGATTCTAATCTGAGTATGCGTATATTGCGAGAACGCTCGGTGGGCTACCCGAGAAACAACTAAACAGTATGACAGTACAGCAACGTATATCGCTGAACACGTCAGTCGAGGAATTCGACTGACATCTCCAGCGATAAACGTTGCTGTGCTGAACTCTACAGCTGTGGATGTCCTTCACCCAGCGAACACAATAAGGTTCGTTGGTTGAACCTTCTAGAACCGAGTACGGACCCAATGTAAACCCGGAGGTTGCGAACACGGGAAGGCACAGAACCCATTACCCGCTGTCCTCAATGAAGGCGCCGTTCCCGAAGATTCACCAGCTCTTCCTGAAGCACAACACTGCCGTTCCTTCGAGCGCGTCGGTAGAACGACTCTCCAGCGTCGCCGGAGATGTATTTTTAAGGAAGCGGGGAAACATACACTGATGAAAACTTCGAGAGGCAGCTACTGCTTAACTGCAACGACTACTAAAAAGAGAACAATAAACCATGAAACAGAAACAGTTGTGTATTTGGTCGTCAAAGTAACGTCAAAAGTAACTCGTTACTTTTGAAGTAACTCACGCGTTCCTTTTGACAATCGGTAACGAGTAACGTATTTAGTTACTTTTTGGGCAAGTAACAATAGCGGTATTTAGTTACTTTTTGGAGTAACGTGTACATGTCTGGTATGCGGTGTGCGAAGGTCAGTACACGAAACCTCTCTTGCCGAAGCAACGCAAGCAAAGACGACCGGTCGATCGCTCCCGTCACATTCTCATTTAAAAAAAAAAAAAAAAATCTCAATTCTTAGTTTTGATAAAAAAAGAAAACTTGTTCTTTTTTCTTAAGTTTGTGCATTTCATGCGTGAAATAAAAATTGTGGAGGCAGAGAAACGCTATTCTATAACGTTCTCGCGTAGCATGCGCTAACGCAAGCGCCGTATTCGGGGCTGCCGTGCGCTAAAATTGCGTGCGTTATTCTAAAACTCTCTAATAAACACGTCGTTCTACGGATTCACACATATACTGCGTTTCTACGTGGTACCACCCCTCCAAAGGGAAAAACCCCTCAATCCTTGGGTTCTGCAGAGCGAGCTTTCGCTCCACGTCTCCGAGCTGTGGTCCGCCAACAAAAACCAAACGAACGAACAAATGAGTCGTTAGAGGTTTAGAGCAATCTCGAGCCAGTGGCCTTGGTCTGCCAGAGTATACCGACATTGTTACCCACTGTAGATGAAAAGTTTGGCCAGTGTAGTACGACCGCTAAACATGGGGTCTTTAACGTGCATCACGCAGTAGTGATACACGACCGCACGCCGGTGCGAATCTCATCCAGATTGAAACGGCCAGGGTCAGCTGGGGATTGAACCCAGGATCTCTGGGCTCTGCAGCGCGAGCTTCCGCCACACCCGCTCCGAGCTGGTGTGCGTTCACACACAGATGTACACACACACGTACTAAAAGCGCAATGTCACGGTGAATTCACCGCGGTTCATTGGCTTAGCCGACGATAGTACACACACACAAAATGTGACGAATGCCCATGACTTTCGCCGCTGCTTGATTGGCTTTGTAAGGTTGGCTGCGGATAGGATAGTAACCCGGCGTGTACGGAAACAAACTGAAGGATATGAGAGCTTGTGGTAACGTCACAGCGCACAGCTCTGATTGGGAGGAATAAGGACGAGAGGGCTAGATGCCTTCGACTCCACCCCGCCCTCCAATCAGAGCTAAGGTGAGCGTCGTCTGTTCCTTGCGCAAAGTTAGGAGTTCGAACGCCGATCGCTTGCGTCTGCCTACCGATCAGAGCTCGGCGCTCTGACATGACCACACGCTCTCGTCCTCCCTCGGTGTCTCTAAATTTGAACGGGAGCCGTCCATGTTTACGGCGTACGAACCGTAGCACCTCCGCCGTGGCATCGCTCAACAAGTGCAGTAACCCTTGCGTGTCAGAGAGGAGCGGCTGAGTCCAGCCCGTGTCGCGTGTCACCTCTGGGGCTATTATTGCGCCCAGAGCCGCGTGTTCCGATTGTATATTTTTGTCCGCGACTGTTGTCCCGCCCGTGGCTCGGGCGGCGTTCGATAACAACCTGTCTTCTTTGGCCCGCGCGCGCGCAATCACGTCCAAGTCGTTGGCGCTAATCCTAACGTAAGACAGTAATCTTGCCGGAAGTCGTCGTGTGCAGGAGCTTAAGCCAGGGGCTTTCCGGGCAACCGGCCAGCTTCTCTGCACGACGGCTTCTTTTGTACTAACGACCTGTCCCCGTCTTCCTTCTTTTTTTCTTCTAGGGGTCGTTCTCCCGGGCGCGAGCTCCATTTGAGGGCTCGAGTTGGTTCCTGTCACCTGCGCCTTAGGGAGGCCTGTAACTAAAAAAGGATTGGGAACTGAAAAATAGAAAAATAGTTGTATCTGAGCGGCAGGTAGCTATATACTTCGTCTCATAGATTGCGGAACGAGCGGTGAAAAAGTTCTCTTTTTTTTTCTTCCCCTTTTTTGTGACGCTGGGTAGCAAGCGGCAACAGACGAAAATGTTCCCTCTTCTTCGACATTCGGAAAGTCGAACAGATTCGTTCTCAGAAGGCAGTGAAAACCTTAATCCTGACGAATAACGTCGGGAGACTGAAGATTGGTGTTTTGTTTCAAACTGCGCTGAATGTTTGTGTGTGCTTCTTTTCTTTTGGTGTGGGCCCCAAGGGGAGAGAGGGGGGGGGGGTTGAAACATTTGTGGGGGGCGACGTCTCACCTTCCCCATTTAGCGGCCGTGTCACGGCCTTTCGTAACGCGCTCCGAAGGTTACGCTCATCTCAAAAATCAACCCAATAGTCTGCAGACACTTTCTGAGGCATTCCCTTCATGACAGCCCTGACCCGCTGATCATGCAAAAACTTATGTTCCAAGCATACGTATGAATAGAGCAAACGATCTTCGAAGATGCTTGAGGCATCTCCGCAGTTAATTTTGTCATCGTGTCTGCACACCGTGTCGTTCTTATGCAGTGTGAGGGGTGCGAGTGAGGCTTTGCAAAGCGGGCACGTCAGCTCGCCATCTCGACAAAACATTTGAGGGCTCTTGCCACATAGAAGTCTGGGACGAAAATGGCTGCATTCGATTATTCATGGCCACAACCACTGTAGCCATGGATGCAAACCACGTATTCACCTCGGGAAAGATGCGCCTGCTCGGTCTTGAGAGAGTTCCTCTGTAGCACAAGTGGTCTGTTCATGAGCACGGGGATAGACTCGCTGGCAGTCATCATCTGTGGCGAATGATGAAAGGGGATAGGCCAGATGCGAGTGAGTGAAAAGTCACGAAAGCGGCTCGAGAGATGTGCTCCAAGTTCACAAATAGTTTGCTGTGCTGTGTGGCGAAGGAACGGACATATTAACTGACACTGCGTTTGTTTTACGTCCTATCTGGACGAAGCGGGTGATTTGGTCTGCTCATTAAAATTCTGGGTGAAATGCACCGTTTCTTTTTAATCGCTTGTCTTCATATCTTTCGTTTATGAATTCGAACAATGTTTTAGCGCCGATAGACATTATATTGTCGTAGCTATATATAATACATAACTTCAGACTAGTTTCCATGAACGTAATGGTCCTTCAAATAAGTTTTCTTTTTTTATTTTCTTGCTGGGATGAACCACGAAAAGGTGTCCGCGATTGGTAGATACCAAAATGAAGGAATGAATGCAAACCTACAAGTTCACCGTCTCTCGTACGGATCTTATGCACCGAAGTTCTGTCGCTTGCTCTGGGCGTTCGCCCTTTGCCACTGCGCGGTCTCTAGTGTTTAATTTAATTGAATGTATTTAGCTCGAGGACATTAAAAATTAATACTAAGGCTAAAAAAATAGAAACAAAAAATTGGCTAAAGAACTATCCAAACAGGACACAACAAATGCCGTGCACGGCAAAAAAAAAAAAAAAAGAAACAGGGGGGGGGGGGGAGACGTGGCGAGCGCATTTGTTTTTATTGAGGACGTCAATCGCGCAAGCTGCACAATTTTTCTTCTCGCCTCGTCGCTGTTGTTTCCTCCCCTTTATAGTTTTCGGGAGGAAGGGAACTGACAACAGTGGAGTCCAAGCAGAGGCCTTGACAAACAGCAAGTGAGTGGCTGTTCGAACCTACGTAATAAGCACTCCAAGCCTCTGTCCAGGACGCAAGCGGAGGATAAATTCTCCCCCCCCTCCCCCGACAAAAAACAAACAAACAAAGAAAAAAAAGCCCTGAAGCGGACTAGACGTAGAGGAAAACATCCACTTCCTGTACAGCCAACGCCGTGCACGGCATCTGCTGTGCCATGGTTGGACAGCCCTTTAGAAGGGTTATAAACTTATAAACCGCTATACATTTAGCCCGAACGTGTGGAGAGGATGGTAGAAAGCCATCTGCAAGCCACAAAAAATCAAAGACGATAGTCTCTGGTGAACCGATTACCAAACATTAGTTTTAAATGTTTTTATTTCATAAACAAGTTAGGAACCCAAGCTGTTTTGGCGGTGCTGCGCACCCGAAACAAGGGGAAAAGGAAATTTACGAGATTAGATACGCCTATCGGTCAAAGTCGTCCAAGCGCAGACTGAAATGGAATTGTTCCGTGCAGTCATGTGATCGTTACCGAAAATAGGAAACGAAATTGCGTGACTGGTTTGTTTCCTAAAAAAAACAAAATTGATTAGATCGACTTTAATTTTTGTTTTGCGAATGATTTAGTGAGTCTTTCAGAGACCACAGGGCTAACCAATAAATTTGATCTGTAAGTAAAAGTCAGTTTTCAACGGAAAATTCACCGCGCGCCGTAGCGTCTTATGATACAGCGACAGTAACATTCAAGGAGGGTGATGTCTTTGTTAGAAGTTTGACCAAAACATTCACTAAGAACGGTAGGAGCCTCAACCCTCGTGACTTCTTTCGTGCACCACCCTGGGACCGTTAACTTTCTTAATAAAAATTAAAAAAAAGTCTAAAAAAAACGTTTGCAGAGTTTACAAAGTACAACATGTTTGTTTTCAAAACTAAACGAAAGAAAATAATAATTAGAAATATCGAGTAACATATAATTGCATAGACGATAGCGTAAAATAGTAACGAAAATACCTTACTCGTATGTCATTTCGAAATCTAGCGAACGCGATACCAGTGGCGTCGTTCCTTGTAAGGCGTTCTGTCCAACGCTGTTTCTGGGTTCTCCGAAGGCGCCTGCATGTACGGGGCGGCACATTGGATGGACGTACGCCGTCCTTCCCCCTCGCCGTTTGCGGCCTGTCGGGAGCCATCTTGTGTGGCCCGCGTATTCGGATTACGTAGAATGCTGGATTCCCAACGCCGCCTTCCGGACCCCTCGCCAGGAGGCGCGAGTTTGTGGCGCCTTTTTCCGCCCCGTCGGGATTCAATGCACTTCGTGTTTTGAATGAATTTGGAGTTACGTTTCCTATTTTTAGAGCTTTTTCTTCTCTCTCTTCAACTTTCTCGAGCTCGCGACGTGCGTCTACGATAAAAACTAAAAAAAACTGTGTGTTTCGAAGCTTGAAAGGCGACGAAGCAAAGGGGGGCGCAAAGCAGCAAAAAGCAGGACCAGCCCTTCCGAGCCTCCTCCATTTCAGCAGCGCGGGCTCAGCCAGCAGTAAAAAGTGCGTTTCGCCAATCGGGGCGGGGCTGGAGAATGCCTCGAGCCGTTTGCGGGGAGGAAAAGGGGAAGGGAGGCAGGGAACACGCGAAACAGAGCCAAGCGCGTAGACGACACGTCTTTGGCTTTTCGCATGAACCGTTCCGAGACACAAGAACGGAACGCGACAAAACGATAAAACAAAAGAAAAACGACCAAGTTGTACGCAGTCGTTTTTCGTGCCCGCATGCCCAACTCGAACCAGAAGGCGCTCCAACCCCGGGCGGTTTCGAAGAGAACCTTTATACGCGGAGAGGAACGAAACGCAGCGAACGATGAATAAAGAACAAGACAGATTTACTGCGAATCTTTCGTTCGCCCGCAAAAACGCCGACAAAAATAAAAATAAAAATAGAAGCAAGTGTTTTTTTTTTTTTTTAAAGTTACGTGCTCTTCTGCAGTTCCTGTTAAAGCGTGACTTGGGGGCATGTGAGTTTTCTTTTTTGTTGATTCTGTTTACATTACATTGAAGTGTTTTTTTTTATTTTTTTTTTTTTACAAATTTTAGGTTCTACTGAACAAAGCCGACACAATTGATTATTGCTTTATCTTCCCTAATGATGCCTTTTTATCCCGAGGCGGCCTGCGGAAGCTCCGCGTCAAGGGAAAAAAACTATCTCAACATTTGGAGGGAGCCAATCGATTGCTTTGGCAAAATACGCAACCGTCCCGATGGTTTATTTTCTTCTGACCGGTGTTCGCGGTCTTGGAGATGAAAGAACAATTCGGGTGCGCCGAGGAACTCCGTGCAACCAGGCCTTGGCCGTTTCTTCCAAATCAACTTTAAGAACCCGGGCAGATAAAAACGTCTCGCGGTCAGTCTGCCGTCTCCACGCCAAAGTCCCGGGAGGGTTTTACGCCCCTGCTTAGAAAATACGGCAGCGTCCGCTACACGCAAAATTCCTGCCAGATATCGTCATCGTGTCATTTGGAGCCGCACATTGGAGCTTGAGTTTCTGCCGTCTTCCATCCGTGAATTCAACTCGGTTTTCATGATATTAGGACAATGTATTTGCTTTTTCGATGGATTACTGTTTAGCTTTGGTGCAACGAAGAAGAAAAAAAGACGGCCGCGAGATTGTGGAAAAAGCATTCTCAGGAATGGTGTCTCAAGACTTGTTACTGAAGCACTCAACTGGGTCGTTCGGGGAAGTGAACAGCTTTTAAACGCGATAAGTGAAAGGTTCGAACTGAACATGTCAGTACGGAATCATATTTTAGATCTACGGCTCTCACTTCGCTTAGACCAATGTTTCTCGGGCGGCACTATCGGTACGGGATCCCCCAGCATGGTAGGAACCTGGTAACTCATCATAAGTAGACTAGATGGCGCTTCTTTTTGCATACTTTCGCGCACAGAAACATGTTATTAAGGCGAACGCTTTACTTGTACCATTACGCGAAAAGTCGCCGGCGTTGTCCCCGAAAGGTGGTCATGAGACTACGTCCTCAATCATGCGCCTCAGAAATAAAACAGGTAGAAAAGCAGAGCCAGGCAGATGCTCTTTGAGGGAAGCCATCGTGAGACCGGCGGGATTCGCCGCGCCTGCGCAGTGGGGGAGCCTGATGTGAGCGCAGGAGTGCCGTGTGAAACAAGGAAGACGGGGCGCGCTGCTTGTAAGAATGCGCTGCGTGTACGAATGCCCCCTTTCGCATTCCTACACAGGTAAGCAGTCTTCAGCACCTTCGGCGAGTTTTTTATTTCTTACGTTACGCCCAACACGTTAGTTCATTTCTTCTGCTTCAAGATGTATTCGAGTACTTTGAATGGAGATGTTGACCACTCCACATCTAGACGATTATTTCATTGTTGAAGAACGAAAACATTTTAAAAATAACTTATAAAAACAAAAATGTGGTTATTCTTTTAAAGGGCATAAAACGAGTCAATATGTACTTGCTTTACCGACAGAGTATGCTGAAAAATTCAAAATTGCAGATTCTTATCTAACACTCGTCATCTCGAGTATCCGCGATACACGCTCTACTGTGCATTAAAGCGACATAATGGTTTCTAGCAAGGTGTGTCATGGGGCAAGTCAGCGCAAATAAGATCAAATAAATCAAATAAAAAAGTAAAACAAGCAGAAGGACACAATGACAGAACAGTTTTGAGTTGGCGTATGTCTTCCACTTGTCCTCGAATACTTTGTTTCGTTGTTTTATTATTTCTGGCATAATGATTGTGTCGACCTATATCACTGCCTGCCTGACTGTCTTTTTCTCATCTTTCTGATTTCGATCTTTCTCACTATCTATCAATATATAGCGTATGTTTAAAGTGGTGAGAGAGATCTTCAAATGGGAGTTTGAGATACGCAATGACAGACGCCTGTCATCGATTTGGCTCGGGCGACTTTTGTTAGAGCTCTCGATTCACTCATCGTATGTTTTGTTCTGTCAATTATAGGAAATTTGTTGAAATTCTACAGAATTTCTGAGCACATAAAGAGAGAAACACACTGCCCCGCGTACTGCGCAGACGAGAACGTAACTAAAGAGCTGAATTTCGCTTTAGTCGCCTTCGTTGGCTTCGCATTACGAAGAAGTGCAGCGCCCCAACCGAAACGACGCGCTTGCAAGCTTCCACTGCGACGCAAGCAAAGAAACAAGTGACAACCTGGGAAATGTTCCCTTCATGCATTTATGAAGCGTTGGAAATGTTTCCTTGAACGAGGCAATGTAAGAAAACATAAATGAATAAACCGCGCTCTACATCCACATCAGTCGGGTCGGGGTACATCTCGAGCAAGCACCGAACGAGCTCCTTCGTTATGAGGGGGCGGGGGAGAGGAGGCCCCAGCAAAGCGGAAGATTTCAGGGGGGGTATTCTAAATTAGCGAGATGTAGTAAAAATGTTTACACAGTTCTTACATCGCGACATTCAACTTACCTTGTTCTCATTAAACTTTCTACCCTTCGTTCCATATGACAACGTTATATCGAGAATGTTCCTATTGTAGGTTCTATTTCGGGCACATTAGGCAAAAAGAGAATAGAAAATAGAAAAGCAGGGTATGGCTCAGCATTTTATTATTCCTCGTGAACCAATGAGATTCCCGCATTAACCGACAAGAAGGCCGAATAGCGAATCGAGAAGCGTGCACCTAAGAAGCCTGCATTTCTCCAGCTGTCACCCAGCATAACGTACGCGTAAATATGAATGACTGGACTGAAGCCTTCTTCCTCAAGGTTAGCTGAACGGAGAGCAGAATTGTCTGCTTCTAGCGCAGGGGTGGCGGTGACGTCAGAACGACGCCGAGCTCTGATTGACTTGGATTGAAAGGATGGGGGCGCACCTAAATGCTCGATGCCTCGATGCCTACCCCTATTTTTGTCTCAATCAGCCAATCAGAGCTCGGCGTTCTGACATCATCACGATCCCTATGCAGTAAGCAGACGAACTTGCGCTCCGCATACGATTGTCGCCATGCCATTAGTCCTGCAGATGCTATACTTCGGATGGAAAATAAAATTCCGATTTGTAGGGAATGAATCGATAGACCCTTTGCGAAATTCCCTCGAGGAACTTTGCGTGGCGGTCGCCATTTCTTGGGGCACGCAGTGTGCGATTGGATCCGAGGCGACGCTGACGCAGTTCTCGTGTCCAATCCACGCTCAGAGACCGATCAATGGCCGACTCGGAGAAGAGCTGCCGCTAGATGCCGCCCACTTTTGAGAAGGCTCCGCAATATTCGGGGCTACCCGTTTTTTCAACATTTCTGAGAGCTGCGTAGTATTTTTGTTTCCTTTAGGTTAATAGAAGAAACGCGAGTGCCGAAAAAAAAAACACCCAAGTCTTTTATATGAGGTTTTACAAAGGGAAACAAAATGCGTAGTAAATTGCTGGGAAATTGTGTTACAGGTGAAACGTGTGGCGTGTACGCTCTCGGCGCTCTTCATCGGTTAGTTCAGGGACTGCCTTAACGCGTGGCGTCTGCACTCGATAGCAATTCCAGGCATGACTAACTCAGGTTAAAAAAAAAAAGAAAAAGAAACGTGTGACAGGGCGTTAGTTGCTATCTGTCGGCGTTGGGCTCGCTCATCGCGCACGCCAGTGTGACCACCGAACTTTTTTGCGATGCCATCTTGTCGCATCGCGCGACTGTTTTACATCGCCGGTGTGAACGCGCCTTTAGTGTCTGAAAGAGCCGCTATACGGGACAAAGGGTGTCATCTTACACCCTTTTGTCCCGTATAATGCACCCGAAACCTTTAGTTCGACGTACAGCGCCCTATAGTCGAACAGACGGCCCCAGATTTTACGAGGAGATGGATAACGGTGTGATATAACTTACTAAATAGCTAAAATATGTATTAAACACCACAAAAATAAAACACTGAGGTTTTGCAGTAGGAACAAGAAAACCCGATTTTTTTTTCTGTAGTCAGTAACAGGTACATTAGCTATTTTAATAAGTTGTACCACACGGCTATGGAGCCTTTTGTGAAAGTGTGTATCGTCATTTCGACGTCAGTGTGCTCTACGTCGAACTGAAGTTTTGGGGTGTCGTATAGGGGACAAAGGGTGTAAAAATACACCCTTTTTGTTTTGAGAATGTAACGCTGCAATGTGTAGCGGTTTGCGAACGTTCTGCTAAAACTTGAAATAGTGGTTCCACCACGCTACATAGAGCGGAGGACGTAGCGGATTGCGGATAGCGTAGCAGGAGTGACTGAACGATCTACAAAAACACTCTATTGTCATTAAAGTAACGATAACATATACACAATGATGAGGGTAATTGATGAAAACACATCTGGCCAATATATCCGAGCGTTACGTGAAGAATGGATGCTCGGATATTGCTTTAAAAGAGCGCGCGAACTTGCTTCTGGTGTCCTTTCTTCAACTGAACCGGTACCAGCCACACCGGGCACAATGGGTCGGCTGAGGTACAATGCAGGCGTGTTGCGAGGCGGAGCCTACCCTCCTCTAAGCCGCTGGCGGTGGCTCATTAATCTGAAACTTCGACTTAATTAAACGCAGTCTTTGGGTGATAATAATAATAAAAGAAAAACTTTAGTTAATGCCTCCATCGCTTGGTCTTCCAGATGAAGTACTCTTAAAACTTGGCGAAATAACATAGTTACCATAAAAGAACATCGCGGTAATTTTTTTCGCGCGTGTCTGATCCTACAGTTTTCAATCGTTTTAGTGGCAGCGTTTTTTTTTTACACACCCAATTTCTTTCGCGTAAACAAAAGGTACCTCCTTCGTTAAAGACTGGCTCTTTGTCACACCACGCATTAATGGCTGCGCAAATTATAATATTATTCTTTCTTTCTTCCTGCTTTTACTTTTTGTGAGGGCGCTGTTCAAAGGTTTACGAGCAGCTTTGCCTCGCGGCGGCTTTGAATGTCAAAGAAAAATGGAGTTTGATTACCCTGCAAAGAGCTTCGCATCCCGGCAAAATAAAAATAATTCAACACCATCGAAAGACTTCTCCTGGAAATTAACTAAGCACTACGTTTTTTTCTCCCCTTTTTCTCTCACAAAGCAAGCGTTCCGCAGACGCTGCTATCTCCACAGCACATTCAGCGAACTTCGACAAATAAGAAACAACTCGTAATAAAAAACACACAAAAAAAAACAAGCAATATGCGTGAGCGAAACGTCTTGCGCATTGTCCCTGCGCAGATCGCATTTTTCGTGTCTATTTGTATTCCGAGTTTCGTTATCCGCCGAGTGCGCTACGTATAAATGGCAGCGATTGGTCAAGCATGTGCTCCGCGGAAAAGGTGCACGCTGAAAAAAGTTTGCAGGCAGATAATCATTGCGAACAACGTTGATAATGTTTGGCCCGTTCATTGTCCCTGTGCACGTCAAACATTTCGGGTCTAATCCCGTTCCGAGCGTCGTCATTCCCTGGGAACCTTCCGTTGCTCACAGTGATTAGCCGTCATCGTGTTCCGCAGCAAAACAAACGTGCAAAGTTTTTTGAGGAGAAAAGGGAATTTGTGTGGAAAATTTCGCACATGTAGCGGGTTACTGCGAACTTTGAGTGATTTCTAATATTTTATTTTTACACACAAAAAAAAACGAAATTGTAGCAGCCGTATTGCTTTTACGGTGACCAACACGGTTTCTTTGTTTCCAAGGAGCGAGCAAGAAAACAGGATCCTTTGTGGGCACCCGGACTCTTTTGCATACCGGCATTCCTAAATAAACCATATTGTGCCATAAGCATGCGGGGTATTGTAGCCCCTGCCAGCTCTAGACACAGCAGGGTGTGGCCTACTATTTGTTGGTTAGGCGTTTCTATCGGCTGCAACCTCCATCTGATTGGTTGGAGAGCGATACCAAGATGGTAGCCGCTTCGGTGGCTCCGAGGCGAGAGCGCTGGCCTACGGATTCCCATGTGGCGGGTTCGAATCCCGGCCGAGGTGCCCGCAATCTGACGGAGGCTTATTGCGGAGGAGGCGCCGTTAACCGAGCTTTCGGTTGCACGTCAAAAGATCCCCAGGTGGTCCAAATTAATCCTCAGTCCTCCGCTGGGGCGTGCCAGATGCCCGTCGTTGGCTTGGAGCGTAAACCCCAAATTTGACTTTTGATACCAAGATGGTGAGACTCGCCACACCCTGCCTTACTTCACAAAGCTGGCAACGACTATGGGCAAGCGAAACTAGGCTGTCGCTTCCTGTGCCCAAGTAAGCCGCAGTCATGGTGCTTGTATACCGAACAAAAGGCAGGCTGTACGCTGCAGCCACGATGAGAGATTGTCTGCGGAAACGCCTCAGACGCGTTTTCGAGGCGCTTCCTATGAGTGCGCTGTGAACATCTCTGCGGACGGTTGTGTGTGACCAATGTGAGCGTGACGCGAGGCAGGCCTCAGACAGTGTGTGCACACAGTCGTCTGTACGATGTATGAGCAGCGTTGCCAACAGAGTATCTGGCGGCCGCCATGTTCGCTCCTCGTCCTGAGCGAGCAGGGTGCCACTATGTAGCGCTGTACTTGGACTCCGCAGGACGCACTAGCGCATGTGTGATTGGCGGAGTCGCTGATGACGGCATCTGCTAAGATACCGTCATCTGCTAAGATACGTTGCATTCACATTTACGTCACTTCCTTCTTCCTTGTCTCCTGGGAGTCCAAAAAGTCTGGCAACATAGCACCCCAGGTGCAATTGCAGGCCCGTCGAAGCTACCTTCGCGCGGAAGCTGCATGTGCTTGCAAGCACGGGGCACCAGGAGGGACGCCATCCTCGCAAACGTCTATAGACGCCTTACACACGCGCCAGATTGCAGCCGTCGTCGCTGAACTTCTTTCGTCTTACCTGGGTGCCTTCTTGTGCGCTCTGCCTGGGGTGATGACATCTGGCCATTTTGTTTCGAACGTTTTTTTTTTTCCGAAGCTCGGGAAAGAGCGTGTCTCTGCACGCGCTCGTGGCACTGACTCTGCGACGGTGACATTTTGTTTCCTACAATTTCTTTGTATTTTTCCCTGTGAGCGCGTGCTGTTGGCACCGGGTACTACAAACGATAGCATTACCCTAAACCAACGTTACTAGAACCACTCAGTTGGGAAACTGCCATAGAGACTGCTCTGAAAAAGGGGCACCGATCCGTCCACCAGAACCGAGCTAATGGCGATCCCAACGCCGCCGTTTCTCCCGCGGCGGCCAATCGAGGAACTCCACATGACTTGCATTATCATTGTAATCGGCCATTTTGGGGCCAGAACAGATACTGTGGGAAGGGCTTTGCGGTACTGCCCCCGTCTCCCAGGCGGACGCGCCGCGGATTACAACTAGGTTAATTGCGCGCCTAGCTCGGGACGTGCTACCTGAAATCACCGCTGATGCCCGGTTGTATAAGAACAATATTAATTGTACTGCAAAACTTGCAAACTAAAGATTTTAGAAAACAACACGGGCCCCCGTTTTGTACTAATCTCCAATAAACGTTACTACAAAAGAATTGTTTTCGTTGGTTTTTACGCAAAAACATGCTTTCTAAAAGCTCAAGGCGACTACAGTTAAGACAAATGATACAGAGTGGCGCTGTTGTCGCATTTAGCTCGGTCTCGGTGGACGCCAGCGGCCCAGGTTTCAACGGTGAGTTTCCCAACTGAGAGTTCTAGTAACGTTGCCCTAAACAGAAGAACATTGAGGCAGTTTATACTCTGTTTCATGCTAGCGTGCAACACTGTCAAGGCTACTGGCGCGAGCGCGTGGCTTCATCTATGGTTTTGTTTGCGCGAGAACGCGTGCAAATGAGCAACGAGATCAAGCCCCACGCTCGCGCCAGTAGCTTTGACAGCGTTGCACGCTAAGTATGAAACAGAGTAGGGTGATGCCATCTTTTGTAGTACCAGCACCTCCTAGACAGCAAAGCCTGCGCGTTACGTCACATGACGTCAAGTCCGGGAGGCCGGCACGGGCGCTGATTGGATGCGAGTGCGGCGTAAGCGATCGCGTGGGACTATGATAGGAAACGAGCACCACGCGAACGCTGACGCGGCACTCGCATCCAATCAGCGCCCGTGCCGGCCTCCCGGACGTGACGTCATGTGACGTGACGTGCAGGCTTTGCTCTTAGGAGGTGCTGGTTGTACCCGGTGCCTAGAGTGCCTTCATACAAGCGCGCGCTTTTGCTTGAGTGGTGACATCTCAGCCATTTTTACGCTCAATCGTTGTTTTATGCATTTTGAAGTGCGCGCAATCCGCCCGTCACTCAGCTCGAGCGCGTAGCTTTGGCAATGCATAGACGCCATTTTAGCGCTCAGGTCACGCGCCGAGTGCGCGAGAGCGTCACGCGCTGACACATTCAGTGCAACAATGGATGTCTTCACCCTGAGACAAACAGACATGTAGGCACCCTAACGGTGCCTAGGTGCCTTCATGTCTGTCCGTCTCAGGGTGAAGACATCCATTGTTGCACTGAATGTGCCAGCGCGTGACGCTCTCGCGCACTCGGTGCGTGACTTGGGCGATAAAATGGCGTCTATGCAATAGCCAAAGCTACGCGCTCGGCTAGTGACACCGGATTGCGCGCACTTCAAAATGCGTAAAAAAACGATTGGGCGGAAAAATGGTTGAGATGTCACCACTCAAGCAAAAGCGCGCGTGTGTGAAGGCACTCTACCGGTGCCGACAGCACGCGCTCACATGGAAAATACAAAAGAAATCGTAGGATACAAAATGTCGCCATAGCACAGTCAGCGCAACGAGCGCGTGCAGGGACAGGCTCTTTCCCGCGCTTCAGAGCAAAAAATAAAAATAAGCGTTCGGAACAAAATGGCCAGATATCATCGCCCCAAGCAAAGCGCACATGAAGGCACTCTACCCTAAAGAGAAGGAGATTGAGGCACTCTATGTCTTACCGAGACACCGAAACGGGTGTTGACGAGCCTCCACAAGGACCAATGCTGGGGAGAAGGACGGGATAGAATCTAAGATGGCAATAACGTAGCCCGCTATGATAATAGAGAGTTTTAGTGGACCGTACGCTAAATCTTCGCGTACGCAAAGAAATTGCGGTTTGAGAGTGCGCATGCGCACAACGCAATAGAAGGACTAGCGTATTGCGTACGCACGCAACGCTGGGAATTCTGCGTTGGAGACTCGCGGGCTTTGCGGGAAGTTCTCGAAAGATCTCGGGCCCAGCGAAAGCACCAGTTTCAAGATGGCGGCTACCCCGACTGGCGCAGCGAGGGTGACGTGGTATCCGCGAAGTTCAGCTGTTACGTGAAATTGCGTGGTGTTCGGTTCGGAAATTCTTTCCGGGACCTGGTCGAATCAGGTCGCCGTGCAGCTGAAGGAGTGCATAGTGAAAATGTTCACCGCTCGCAATTTGCGTCAACGCTGCGATCTGCTCAACGCTAAGCCTCTTCGCGCAGTTCATCACCGACGGACAAATAAACGACTCTCAAAGAAATCGCCGAAGTTTTGCACTGGACATCAGTAGGTCTGAATTTCTTCTCGCGATAGCATCGATAAAAAGTGCCGTTTCTACGGGACGATTGACGGATGCTCCGTGATCGAATTTGGCTATGTATTCATACTCGTAGTCTCCGCACCCCGCAGAAAAACGTGCGTGACCAAGCAGCTGCGGCTCGGTTTAATTTGAAATAAAACGCTTGGAAACGTTTTCATTTTTAATGTTTCTTTTGAAAAGCATAGAGGCGCTGTAAACACGCGTAATTCTACGGCTCTGGCAAGTTGAATCAACAAAATCATTCGAGATGTTCACTCGGCTGCGTAACGCACAACTAGAATAGGTGCAAAGACGGTTGTTTTTAGCGCACGCTCTACCATTCCGTATTGCGTACGTAAGAGCCAGCTACGCTATACTAAAACTGTCTAATGACGAAGTGAAGCGAACGGAATAAGAAGGAACAAAAACGGAAGGTCTGTTATGGCGGCAGCCATGCACAGCTGCTGCGAGGCGTCTGTGGAGGTCTGGAGCCAGACTGCGGAGTGTCTTCCTCCACCCAATTAGGATTCGGTCGTTCCCGCGTCTTTGGCGCCTTTCTTCCCGAATGTGTAGACCGGCGAACAGAGGCGCTGCGCGCTTGCGGCGACCGCGGTCCTTTAGAGCCCCGCGCCGAGGTGAACGAGCTAGCAAGTGAAAGCACCCGGAAGGGGGAGAAAGAGGGAGGTGCCAAGAAAATTAATTCGTTTTCCTGCCGTTATTACGCCACGCTAATCTCGCAGGTGTGAGGGCTCATTATAGTTTCAGGTTATTCAATTACCGGCTCCTGAATGCGGCTATCTCTAATGGCATTTACGTCCTGCAGACACCCAGGATGCGCGCGTAACGGGCGCTGCGGCCATAAAGACGATCCATATTTCATGTACTCTGTTTCGTTGTTCTCGGAGTTGTTTTTTAAGAGGAGACAGGGAGATATTGCTAAAGCGTACCTTATATGGTGTATTATGGTTCGTGGAGTATACATGTCTGAAAGTCTCAATTTTGCTCGATGCGGTCTATACAAGTGTGTGTTTTTTCAAGATTGTTCATCATTACGAGCCGTGCAGAATTTTATGAATCGCAGATTATGCTGTCAAGAATTTTTTAATGATACAATTAAGCTCTTTTGTGTGTGTGTGTGCTAATAAAGCATTCTGTTTTCAAGGTGTGCTGTGTGAGAGTTATTTATTTACTTGCACCAGGTGCAAACAATTTAATAAAAAAATCATTTTTCTAGCTAATATTTGCTTCTGCGGACTATACACCGGGCGCGGACTAGAGAATACGCTACGTACCGCATCCCAAATAAGTGCACTGATAAAGCTTCGACGAAATCTGCATTTTTGTTGCATATTTCGAGAGTGTTCGTAGTCCCGGGTAGTCTGTTGAACTTCGTGTAGCGCCGAGATGTTTCGGTGGCGCCCTCTTTTGGTTTCCTTTCGTGACGTCACAAACGAGATTTGCCTCTCGCGGAACCTGCGATTGGGCAGGCATTGTCATAATGCAGGAGGCTATATGGTTTGGCCAGTTGCGAACTTCGACCACAGCGACGCTTTCGGTTGAGCACGTAGCGGGCGAAAAATGCCGTCACTGCATTCGCCGTTGGCGCATGCACGGCGTTTGATAATCGGCAGAAGGGAGTTACTGTGCATTACTGTGAACGCGTTTCACGACCCAGTGTACAAAAATGACAACGCGCGGAGATATGGGAATGGCCTATAAAGGCCTACCTTAGCGTATAACTGTGCCGAAATCTCTTACGACGAGGTAGGACTGCAAGTTACATAGGCATCGTGGCGCTGCGTCTTTGGGTTTCCACGGCGGTCTGTCTTGAGGTAACCTCGCGCAACGTGATCAGACGTCGTTAACGGTACTGCGAAAATGGGCCCTAAAACACGGTAGTAATGTAACATTCGGAATGCTGTGTGAAAGAAATTGCTTCACGGTCTAAGAAAGCAAGAGTCAAGTTTGTCGGCTTTCTCTCTTTTGCGTGGAGCGAAAAAGAGAGAAAGGCCGAAAAAAAAAGAAATATATAGAAAGAAAGAGAGAGAGAAATAAAAGAGAAAGAAGGAGATCATAATGAATAAAAAAAATGAAGTTGATTGGGGCGAAGCTCTGCTGGTGCTTGTCTGCGTAGACGCTGAACCGCAGCATGCCGAGCATTTCGTTCGTTTTCATCCATGTCAGAAAGAGAATGTGTGGTATGGAACGTGGTTATATACGCATTTGAGCATTTGACCGCAACGCCCTTTCGTCTATAAACGTTGAGCCAATGCATGCAAAGTTTAACGCGATTATATACGCATTTGATTGCAGCGCCCTCTCCTGTATAGTCGCTGAGCGGCTACATGCAACGTTTCATCCATGACATCCCCAGCTCTTGAGCTACTACCACATCTCAGAGGCCCCTACTCGTCCCGCAGTCGTGCCGAGTGGTTAAGGCGTTGGACCAGAGAATCCATCGGGGCTCCCGCGCAGGTTCGAATCCTGTCGACTGCGCAAACACATTTCATAATTTGTCCATCATTCTTTTTTCATCATTCTTTTCTTCTTTTTTCTCTTGCACACGAGCACGAGCTTACGAGCAGGAGCACGAGCACGAGACGCCGGACATACGACATGGTAAGCCCCTGAGGAGCTTCGCCCCCTAAAAAAAAAAAAAAAGACAGCCTGTTGGGTAAAATCCATCAACAAAGTTTAGGCTGTCCATGGTCGCGTTTCAAACTGCACGCGGGCGCTGAGGCGGCCTCTGTCGGGTGTCGTGGGTATGTCGAGAATGCTTCAAGCACATGCATTCCTGCCGCTGCTCCGGCGCTAATTGGAAGATACATTTTCGTTGCTTTGCGTGGCGTCACTCTGACGCGGAGAGGCGCAAAAATACTAAAGGAAACAATGCGATACATCATGTTTCGAGAATCTATCTAAAGATCGCGATTTTACCACTTGGAGGAGCAAGGGTAAGGCGCAGGTGCAACCCACACATACGCTCAGGACTTTAGAATGAACTGCACTTGAGAAGCAAATGTTCGTAGGACCTTTTTTTCTTTCCCTTTTGATATTCTGCCAATATCAAAGTTGCTCCGAAAAGTGTAGCTGGTTCAGCGGTGTTGCAACTGCACCTTCGAAAATATACGCAGGTTGCGCTACAACGAGGATGTTGCTAGGTCCATAAATAACGAGCTTAATTCTGATACACTCAATTATGTTAATATTTGTTTCTTTCTAGGTATCTTTGTTTGCTGGTTTGCTCGGTGTCAATTCGTTTGTGAGATTAAACGACGTTTCGCGGACAGATCCTTTAGTCGACACTGCGACGTTTCACCGACAGGACCCCGCGCTCGTCTCATCGGAACAGCTTGCGACGTTCCGTCGGTAACATCTTTCTGCGCATCCCGATGGTAGCCTAGCTTGCCGAACCCTTGGCGCTTCTGACGAGGCCTGCTGGAAGTTCGGACCTCAAATGACATGTTGAAGTTTCTGCGCGTTGCGCGGACTGCTTGGAAGTCTAGGTATAGGGCTCGTGAACTCGTTTCAATGCGAATAGCATTCTTTGGATACTTCACGCACTTTTCGTCTATCTATGTATCTATCTATCTGGCTATCCAACCTCTTACGCCGCGGGTCGATAAATAAATAAAAAAGACCGGCGCCGGCTGGGATTCGAACCGTTGACCCTTTGATCAGCAGGCAGACGCGCTAACCACAGAGCTATGAAGGCAGTCATTCAACGCACTCTAAACGGTTGTTTATATCTTTACCATAGGACGCGCTTTACAGCGCTGTCACAGCTACCGGTGCGCGCGCGTTCCATGCACGAGGGCTCATTCCGCTCTCGTGAGGCTGAACACGGCCGCTAGCTCACCCTCTCCCGCGCTCGGGAGAGGGTGATGTAGCGACCGTGCTCAGCCTCACGAGAGCGGAATGAGCCCTCGTGCATGGAACGCGCGCGCACCGGTAGCTGTGACAGCGCTGTAAAGCGCGTCCTATGGTAAAGATATAAACAACCGTTTAGAGTACCGTTGGTTGAGACTAGCTGAGACGCCAGAAAGTCTGGTCGGTACCATTTTGAGTGTTTGTGCGTATGGCGCGTGCTTTGCTCGCCTTCCTAAGTGACACAAACGCACGTGCTGGGCTGCAGGAGATCGTGCGCAGGGCTGTGAAAGTGTCAACAAATTTAGAATCGCCTCAAGAGTGGGCTGGCGTAGTGCCACTAAATAAGCTACGCTTCAGAGTAACGACACTTCGCCATATTGTGTCTTAAAATCATGGTTGCCAGTTATCTGAAGCTTTATCTGAAATCACAGGAAACGCTTTTCCGCCCTGCACAAATGTTTAAACAGCTCGCGGCAGAGCAAAGCAATATTACATGACCTTTCTAACACCGAATCTAATGCTGAGGAAGTCGCACTTTTGAATTATGACGATTGTCAGTTGCGTCTGCTCTGCATACGAGCCAAAATGGCGGCGCCCACAACAATGTTGGGGAACGAAGTGCCGATACTCTAAGCGCAGCTCATTTAGTGGCTCTAGGCTGGCGTATCTAGAGTGTGCCGGCCACCTGACGAACGCGCATAACTCCGCACCGTTTGATGCTATTCGCATTAACGTAGATAATCATCCCCAAAGGATGGGTTCTGCTGATTTTTTTTCTCTACCGGAGCCGCCTGCGTGAGTTCGCTATTGCACTAATATGCTTTCATTTAGTAAAAAAAATGTTGTCGACGAAACGTCGTAGAAGCATGCATGTGCCCACGAACCATCGCAGTGTCGACGAAGTGTGTGCCAATGAAACGTACGTACATAAGAAAAGATGTCCATGAAACGTGTTTCTACGAATCCTCGTTCGACGAATCGATAGGGACCCTCGTTTTTTCTCCGAGAGATTCAGTTGCGCGCAAGAAGATACTATTCGTTAAATATAACCTGTTACGAAGTGCGCAAAATTGTGCGCACATTGTGAGAAAATCACGAAATAAATGATGGCAGAGTGCGTAAGTCTAGGTAACTGTTAACGCGAAGTTTCGAATTTATTCGCGAACAAATATTTCCGTTTCAACTGATGTCGACAGGAGGTAGCTTCCAGTTACATGCGCGCCGCTACGCCTCTGTCTACAGTCTCTCGTCTTTACGTCGACATTGCAATCAATAACCTCATCTATAACGAGGTGATGAGTTGTTCCGGCCAAACTCCCGCTAAGTAGAAGACTGTCGGCAGCCATGTTTACCAAACTCGCTGCAGAAACAAGCGGCATGTCATGGCGGCGCCTTCCGGAAACGGTGTTGCCTGTTTTTCTCTCCAACATACCTGAACGCAGACTTGTACGTGGTTCAACTACTCTACTCAAGTTACTGTAGTTTAACTGCTTTTCTGAGTAGTTTAGTAACTTTCAATTACATTTTTATTTTGGTAGTGAGTTGTTTACTTTAATTACTTTTTTGAGTAACTTCTACTCAAGTAACAAATTACTTTGGAATGTTAGTGGTTGTTTTGCCTATCAACAAACATTCCTGCACAAAGGAGATAAGATGTTGGAAGATCAGCTGATATTTGCAAAGAGTGGGAAGCATGTGGCGTAGGAAGGGGTGGGAGAAAATGGTTTGGAGAGTCCGAACCCCCCCCCCCCCTCCCACTGTAACCACACTGCTACGAGGGGCGGGGAGCGAACAGACACAACGCAAGAGAGGCAGAGTAACTGCGGGATTAGCGCCGAAGACTGGCGTTTCTCTGTGTCCCGAAGCTCAAGGAGACTTGATCCATTTGAAGAAAGGGCTGGTCCCCGCTTCTCCCCAACGTAGAAACTCTCGCCCACTACAGGAGGTGCACACACTGCATCCTCACTCAAAGGAGGCAACAAAATGCAGCACCTGCTCTGAAACTCATCTGGTGCTACCGTAGTTTGTGCTCTACTCGAAGAATCGCGTTCTAAAGGGCAACGCAAAGATTACCTTTTGCGTGTCCTTTCCTCCCAAAACTCAGAATATGCAGATCTTCAAGGATTCAAAGATCGTTCGAGAAACCTGTAGTAATTCCCCCAACGTTTTTAAATAAAAATAATAAACAAGCAGTGTTGGGAAGTACTCTATGTACTTGGTACTTAAAGTACTACTGTTTAGAAAAATTGTATTTTACTTGACGTAAATTCTCTGAACATGTACTTGTATTTTCCGAGGAAAGTAAAACTCCCGACCTCAATGTACATTCCCCGAATTTGAAAACAAAAAATGGCGGTATCGTCGTGTGAAAACGCGTTCTTTCGAGACGTCATCTGGTCATTTCTCTGAGTGAAGTAATGGCGGCTGTAAGACCGATGGAAATAAGTGCCTTATAAGTTGATTTTGTCAAATAGCTCGTCAGCGAGAGTAAAACAACTACTGTGCGGCGACCTGACCTTATACAATATTTGCTGCCGTTTCCGTAAAAAACCGACGCAGCTCCGATTACCCCTGGAGCAATGCATACCAGTTAAAAAACACTGAACAGGGAATGAAAGGGCATCATAAAGGATTGTGTTAAAAGTACTTGTACTTTACCTTGAAATATATTGTATTTATATACGTTACTTCAAGTACATTGCGCCCGTTGTACTTACTACTTTACTTGAAGTACATAACCTCTCATTTACTTTGTACTTCAAGTACTTTTTAGATGTACATTACGCAACACTGTAAACAAGCAAACACTGTCTAAAAATCAAGCTCAGGCAGTGCTAAACCTCAAAGTAGAAATGACACATTCGCATTACATCATTGACCAAACATATAAGAAAATACAAAACAACTAAACCCGCAGAAGCAGAACCAGATATTAAAGCATTCCTGTGAAAAAAGAAACAAAAAAAAACAAGCCGATTCATATTTGGCTAGCACAATTTCGCTAACGAATCAAAACCTCTGTACTTTCTTTTTACTATAAAAAAACGTATAAAAGTAACTTCGAAAGTAATTCGCTACTTTTTTACGGTAATTAGTAATTTTCTCAATTACTTTTTATTTGAGTAATTTCTACTCTACTCAAATCACTTTTGAAGTCAATACTCAGTAACTTAACTTAATTACTTTTTTTGAGTAACTTGCACATGTCTGCAGGCTGAACGTGATATGTGAGGAATACTGGCAGGAACGGACCTTTTTTCCAGTAGTCCTCCGCGCATGCGCGTACTCTGGCTCCCAGCGTGCTGCCGCCATTACCGGAGGGCAGCCACGCTAGCCACGCCGAGGTACAAGTAGCATGCTGAGCAGCCAACGTTGTTGAACTCGTGTTGTGATCGTATTCTATCGCGTTTCTCCGCAGAGTACAGGGGCTGCGCGGAAAACTTGCTTCTGTCCATACTCGTCCAGCACCATTGGGGACACGGCGAATTATCGGCAGACTGAGAGCTTTCTTCGTTCCACCGCGTTCGAGGAACGCCGTAGGTAGTGATACCATTCTCTTGCTCCACAGTTAACTGCTCAAAACAAAATCTAAAAAAACTCGTTTTTTTTTTTACATTGTCACTTCAAGATACGCGTCAATCAACAACGCAAGAAGTCGATCCGGCTGTTCACCCGGTGATCAATCCAGAGGTTTGGCATGACAGCCGAGGAGCGATGGTCGTCTATGAAACACGTGTGGATAATCCGAGGATAATGCCCTGAGCCTTTGAGAGATACTTTCTAGAGAAGAGAGCGCGAGGAAAGATTTCAGGTGTGAAAGACCCTGGAAATACACTTCATTAGCAATTATTGTTGTTGTTTCCGAATTTTCACTTTCTTCTGGCCCTCCAGACTTCATTTTTTTTAAATGCGGTGTAAACACGCTAGCGAAGAAGTTGTTCATACAAAGACTAGTGAAGTAAGACATGACTTCTCTAACTAAACACTTCCTTAAGGACAAGACGATTAAAAATGAAATAAATTTTATGATTAAATTAATGATAAAAATTGCACAGTTCTTGGTAAGTGCGTGGCCTCTAAAAAGACCCCCCTCCCAAAAAAAATAAGAAAAACGTGGCAATCAGTTGCCAAAATATTCCGGAAAATAAAAAAGAAAGAAAATATTGCCGCGCCGCAGCTGACCAAGCGGGCAGCGCGCCTGTGGCCTAACGGTTATCACGCTTTCCTTCCACGCAGAAGGCCAGGGGTCGATTCCTGGCCGCGGCTACGCATTTTTGTTGACTCTGTAATGTGATGTTGTGGTTAATTCGAGAATCGTCTTGCTGATTCGAGGTTAGAATGTTCTACGCACCGAACCTTCTACGCCGAATGTTTCAGAAACCCACGCGTGTACAAAAGGGGCTCCGCGTGACAAGCCGCAGTCAGTCTCGCCCCAGCGTCCGATTCTCCTTTTACGCCGACTTCGACGCCCGCGACGCTCTGTTGTTCTTCTGTTCCTTTTTTGTTTTGGGCACAAGTTAGCCTCATTAAACGTTTCAGTTTTCTCAGTTATTCTTTGTTTCCTCACCTCTATATTCGTGACAATACGACTTACAACAAAACGCCGAAGATTTTTAACGTTTTATAAGCGCCGGTAAGCTGATTGTGACATATACTTACACACCGTTTTAATGTTTACTAATTCATTGCCCAGCGTGCTATTCTTAGAGGCCACCACGCGCTTCTTTGTGGCTTCGGAAAGCGAGCAAAGCCAACAGCAACTAGAAGAGGCAGAAGGCCTCCGCACCGCCTCTGCACCGGCATCGCAGTCAGATCGATCGAGTCCTGTGATTGGGCACGAGTGCTGTGTCAGTGTTCGGCTGGGGCTCGTGTCCAATCAGCGCGTCGAAGGTCGGGCTCGGACCCAATAGCCGAGTTAGCGCCATCCGACTCTGATGACGTTTCATAGAGGGAGAGGAGACCATGCGGAGGCTCTCAGTATTCTATACCCGTTTTCACCTCAAGAACCGTAGTAAAAAAGTCCGGCTCCTCGCGGAGCATTACTGCTTTTCCCTTTTATGAGGAGAATTAATACATATGTAGGTGCATTTTAGATTAGATATATGTAACCGTATCAAGGCGTATACGTTTCAAAAGCCAAAAGCATCCCTTCTTCCTCTGACAACCAAATCTTGTAAGAACTACTTCGCGCGGCGTATGAACAATGCGCAAAACTTCCTTTTTTCTTGAGGTGAAAACGAGTATAGGTGGTATTGGCAAAGCACCCGCCGTATGCACGAACACGTGATGATCGCACGGCCAGAAGGTTTGTGCCTACAAAATACTGCGTTGTGAAGGACGCACAGCTTAGCGTGCCATCGTCGCAGCTCATCACGCGCATGTTCGTCGATTCCGAAAGCGAGTAAAGCACGCGTCGTACGTACAAGCTCTGAAAATGACACTACATTCAGGAGCATTTACAAACAAGCGATGAACGCCGCTGAAGCCGATACAAGATGTCAAAGCGTCAGTTGCGTGACCGACTCCATCTGCATTCAAATGACGCAACTGTAAAGCACTGAAAACCTGCGTGCACTACCAACGCACAACACCATCAGCAAATAGGGTGTTCGTAAATACGCTAGGATTGGTCCGAACCTGGTTCCAATTTAGGAATGGGTCGGAGATCAAAGCCAGTCAAGGAAGTGCCGGTAGCGGCCAGTATCTGCGGACGCCATGGGCGAACAAAACCTAGCTCGCCTAGATCGGCGCGAACAGCGCGTGGTCCGAACCCCCTTTCCCCTTCTCCCCCCCCCTCCCCCCCCGGGCGCCCGAACTGCATGCGCAGCTGGGAGCAACTCGTTTGTTCCGGGAAACAATAGGGCCATTTATGAGGAAAGGCTTACGGATGGATCCCGGCGTAGGGTGGCTTATTAGGTTCACAGTTCTTGGTTCGTGATTCGCTCTTTGGCGTTCTTATCAGCCGATGCCGCAGTCTGATTGCCTGCGAAGCGATGAGAAGGAATTCGTTACGCCCCGCGCAGTTTGAGCAGTCGGTGACTTGATTTCTTTTCAGGTTACAGAGATTGTCTG